>JABFOV010006415.1:0-10697 GCA_022817685.1 Aradophagus sp. ZL-2020
GCTGACGGCCGCTTATCACCGTGAAATGTGTACGAATAACAGTAGTTCCGGGACGCGGCTGACGAATGGCGAATAATAAACTGACGCATTGAAATAAATCATTAGAGTGTACTAGCCTACTTGTCGGCTCGAAAGAATGCCCATACATCGGGCTCGGGTCTTTTTCGTTTGAGCGGTACTTGTCGCTCGTGAGCTTCATAGTCCGCGGTGCCATATAAGTATAATAAATAAAAAAGCGCCTGTAGTGGCGTCATTGTTCGGCGATTGTTTTGCGATCGCTCATGGAAAAGCAAGCAAAAGGATGCATTGCGGGGCGCTCGCCGCGGGACGCACTCGCGCGTCGAGCACGGAAGGAACGGTTGGGGGAGGGCGACGGGTAACCGGGCCTCGGGGTCAGGGGAAGGGGGGGGGGGGACAAGGACCGATCCGCCTTTTTCCATCGTCCGATTCTTTTTACTTTTTCAACTTGGAACGGTAAAAAAAGCTCCGCGGGACTCGTTTCTCTCTCGCGCAGAAAGCTAGAATCTCGAGCACTCGTTGGCCATTATATCAAAGTACACTTATTCTGACTGGAAAGACGTCAGCGTCCCGGTCCGAGGCAGTTCATCTGCAACGGGCTTTCGAAAGAATTCGTGAACGAGCCCGCGCGTTCTTTCTTTTTTCCATTTCGGCTCGAGACTCTCGGTGGTTATTGTAGTACACGTGATTACAAAAGGCGAATCGTGTTTAATGGCTGGAATTTGGGTTTTCGGATATTAAACCGCTGCGTGGGGTGTCTGATGTTTGAGTGTGCAATAGAGAAATTATCGAGTGAAAAAATGATGGAAAAGTGGGGCGGGATACGGGGATGGAGTTTTGGATGTGAAACTGATATATGAGATTCTGAATTCGATGCAGGTTTATGGAGTTATGAACATTTTTTGTTCGCTGCGGGGAACATTGAGTAAAGTTTCTCAAAATACGTATGAAAAATGAGAAAAAAGTAACTTAATAATATAATGCAGTACACTATAAACAAAAGTGTCTTGTTTTGATGCATTGGATACTAAAAGCGAATACTTTCCATTGAAAAATCGAGATCTCATTTCGAGATATCTTTGGTATTGAAGACACCAAAAATGTTCTAAATCCACACGATACCGATGATATAAAAAAGTGTCTCAATTTCGAAAATTAAGACACTTTCAACCTCAGACTTATTTACCTTTAATATTGAGACGTTTTCAACTTTTGAAACACCAAAAAACACTCAATTTGTTACAAATGAGACACTTGTTTTTGTCGTGTGATGACGAACTCATGTTCAAAAAGCATAAAAACGATATGTGTATCAAATATGTTATTTGAACTTTGCTAAAAACATACTTCCCTCCCAGTCCGAGTATTAATTTCAATTGAATTAATTTTGAAAGAGCAAAATCGAACGGTTGGTGTAAAGTTTGATATGTGTCCTAATATATAAAATGCTCTATTAAAACGGCACGTTTCGGCGCTGGTTTTCATTCAGAATTGTATATATGACCGTGATTCGCATACAATATGCTAAAATAAAATGGGGTTATGACGAGACCACGTGCCGAATTGAGAGTTAAATTTCTAGCACCCAAAGTTCTTGCTTCCACCCTACCTTCCCGAGCTCTCTTTTATGATTTCGAATATGCGATGACGTAACTTTCCGATATCTCACAGTTAATTACCTCATTTTTAAATGCCACGTTTTTCTCAAGAATACGGTTTCTTCCTATTTCCGCATAAACAAAAATAATTGCCGTATTTATGATACTTGCAATATACTTATACTGAAAAAAAAAACTTTTATGCGAACGTAACAGTGCGGAATAAAGTCCCAGACGTCTGATTGAGTTTAAGAGACGTCTCAAACGTTCGTTAAACGTTTACAAGACGTTTCGACAAGTGTTTGCCCTTTTCCGCGTACCGACCGAAACACTGGTCGGACGTTATAAATTTTGTTTTGCAATAATCTTTTGACGAAGTGATAATCGTATAGCCAATGATGAAAGCGGGGGGATCGGCGCGGGAGAATAAAATTAGCATAAGCGCGCGATAAAAAAGACAAGCGGCAAAGACAAGAAGACGATATTCCGTCGTATTTTGTTTGGCGATTCGCGCCCGCGCGGGGCTCGTGGCGGGAAGCACGGTAAGGGTGGCACCGGGTTGCGCCGCGCCGAACCGAGCCCACCTCGTTGCGCCCGGCGCGCGACATAAAATACGTTGGAAATATAACGCGCATTCTCGCAGTCGAGCGCCACGGCTATTATCCGCCGCGATCTTAAACGCATCTGCCAGATATTGCGCCCGCTCCAGCGATAAAAATTTCCATGCAAATTACAAACGGATACGCCTTCTCTTTATGATTGTCTACTTTACGCTTCTTCCTCGCTTTTTTCCATCCCCCGATCCTCGATGTGTCGCGCGATAATTTCATTTGGATTTATTCCGCCGATCCGAGGCATGTCCGACTTAATGAACTCTCGGCGCCCGATAATACGCTTTTTGAAATCGTTTGTCTCGTGCGCTGTCTTGCAATTTTTCGGCGTCTCGTGGAAAAGAAATCACGGAAATTGCGGTAGATATTTGAACGAGCAATAACTTTGTGTTAGTTTTTACAACAATTTTTTGCAAACGTAGCAAAGTATGGGCAAAGCCGTTAAAAACAGCGATTTAGATAGTATGGTACCGAATCGTAAAGAGCAGTTTGTATTACAACAGAATTATTTTTTGTAACCGAGATTACGGTAACATTGTAAAAAATTTTTTTTTACAAAATAAGAAACATGCTCCTTACAATGTAATATATAACCTATTACAGATGGCGTTAAATTCGAAGCATATAATAGATTTTCCGTTACTACTTGCATTCGCAGTATCAGTATTGGCAGTAATTATCGAAATATCCATTTTTATTACTTAGGTAGTTATTTCAAATATCTTTTTCGCTTAGGATAACACACTTGAAATTTATACTTGAATTGAGAATATATAAATCTACTTGAAGTGAAATATATTTTAATCAATCACGTATACTTGAATTGACATTATTTTTTAATTTGTTTGAGAATGTATGAAACTTGATCAAGATAAATATTTTTAAATTTTCAATATTTACAATTAAGCACACGTTTTATTCTAAGCAGGAAAAAAATTAAATTCAAATTTATATTAAAGTTTTTTTGCAATATTTAAAAACGTCGTGTCAACGAAATTTGATTTTACGCGCTACAATTTTTCAAATTTTTTAATAAACCTCCTTAATATTTCGACCGACAGTATTTGATTCTGATTACAAGAAGTAAATATTAAGATGCAAGTTATTTATGAAATCCCTATGCCGCGCATTCTGACACGTACAAGGTTGCATTAATGTATGAGACTACAATCCCCCAATTTGTATGCAAGGATTGAATCCTGAAAAAGGGAAATGAAAGTCACAGAATGTCCTTGCGTGAAAATTAATGAACATTCTTGAACGTATCCAGACTTTTCGTGCACATTTCACAACGATTAGAATAATTAATGTTTAGCCGACGTTTTTTTGCAGTGGAGAAACTACTGCTTCAGATTCAATTGAATCGAACTCTATTTTTTTCTATAATCTTCAAATTTCAATCACCGGTGTCCCAATTTTTTGTAATTGACATTAATTGATTTTATTATTGCGTAATTATTGACATCATTTGTATAATTTATAATCAATTGATTAATTGATAGCCGATGTTTCAATTGATTTTCCTCGCTGATTTATTAATTAATATTTATCTTTCAAACAAAAGCAACGTTGAATTTAAAGATCTTAAGAAGCTACGCTAAAGAGGGTAAAAAATGGACTACAAAAACCGCAGTTATTTAGGATATAACCCTGCGGTCAGGTGTATTGACATAGTGAAAGAAAATGCCACGGGGATCGGTTTTCAGGTGCATCTTCCAGTGGTTTAGAAACATTTGTACACTGTTACTAGCCATCGGACCGCTAAACTGTTTTCTTATACCTAAAACGAATAATGCGGCTATTGTGGTAAGGAATATCAAACTATCAATTTACTTTAAAGTATCGTTTGTGTGAACATGCGAAGAAAATTCAGATACTTGTAAATGTGATTTCCGGGAAAAAGTCAACTTCGGAATTTAATCATGTTACTCTATTGATCAGCAAAGAAAAATTCATAATTAACAAAAGCCTAAAATAAAATTGTGAACTTAAAACATAATTGTAATTCAAATTTATCAGAGTAGATTGAACATCGCTGATTAATGCAACGTAACCTTATATGCATTTTAAAATCACAATGGAAGTTTTATAATTATAAAGTACATTTTGTCACAATTTTTATAAAGATAAGAATAAATGCAATTTCGTTTAATCAAACATTTGGATTATTCGAAAAGCTCAAATTTGTTACAGAGACTTGGAATCAGCAGATTTATGAGTGTGATTATCTAATCAGAAAATAGATTTAAATCGACTAAATAATAAAACCGACAATCTATTAATTCAATGATATATTTGTGTCGGAAATTGTTGCGGCGAAATTGTTCACGGCAAAATAAAATTGTCCGTGAAAGTAGGACTTTGGGGCGAAAAAACGTAAAGGGTGAAAAAAAGAGGTAAAATACAAATGTACAATATAACGAATAATAATACGTGGAGTGCCATTTGCGACAGATATAACCGAGTGATCGGTATTCGGATGCACGAAATGGGCGTGATTTTTAGCCCCGTTACGAATCGCGCGGGGACTTCCATTTGTCGCGATCACCACGATTGAAAAGCTATAAAATCCACCTCGTCCGACGAAAGGGTAGCCAGATATAGGTACACATGCGTTTGACAGAGTAGATATATTTCGACAATGGATTTTCAATGGAGCACATGGATCAGCGAGCCCCCGCGCGTTCCGGGAAACAATGGACGGCTCAACCGACGAGTTATACCCGTTATGCCGACATATACTATCGTGTAAAGATTCAAACGTTTACACGTGGTTGTGCCCGTGTCTGTGTCTGTTCGCGTTTAAGATGATGTACGCGTGTATCAACGAGATGCACGCGCGCGCCAACTGCTTCGCCACCTAAACAATCCGCAAAAGGCAAATTGTTTTTCACTACAAGTCGTCGAGAACAAGTATGGCAATTTTTATTGAACATCCTTCCGAGAACATCATTCGAGATGAAATTTCAATTGGCAGGAGGGTAAGAAATGAAGGTTAAGTATTTTTTAATGTTAAGCCAACATCAGAGCAACTGTTGTACGGAGAAGTCAATTCAACGTTGTTACCAGTGAAGCTCTAATTTGTGAATTTAGTAATGTTCCAGTTATTATTCAAATTTCCCGCCGAAAATTACAAATATTATTAATTGTACCAATGCTTCCGGTTTATTAGAGACAGTCAAAAGATGAGAGCTTTGAGTTTATTAATCGGTGTTGATTCAACACCGAAAAATCAATATCAATGTAAATGTTGCATGAAGAATATCAATTCAACATATTTGCCGATATTGATTTAACGTTAACGTAAATGTCTTTCTATACATGCGAACGTAATATATTTATGCTATACTGTAACATTTCGAGATTAACATTAGAGTTACGTATAGCCAACACATAAAGTTTCCCCGCGTACTGATCACCAATATGTAAATTACCGAATAATTGCCGAATGAATAAGCAATTAAAGTAAATTGTAGAAATATTGACGTTATACGTCGCATTATGCGACTGATGTCAAGCGCGTGTATCAAACTCCTCGTCTTATTGATATATGAGTTACGGCTTGTCTCTCTGTGGTATTTGTATATTGTGAGCGTACTTTATTTATGCCGCGAGCGTTCCCCCGTTCCTTCGGCAGGTCACGTGTCAATTGAATTGGGAAAATAATTGTCCATTGTGACCGGGCGAACGGCTGAAGGGTAGATTAGCCGGGTCAACAATTTCACGACGTTGCGTTTGTTTCATATATATTATCGATTGTGCGGATACCAAGAGGATGGAGGGAAGGGTAAGCAACGGCGAGAATGCCATTGAAGAAGCCTTGGGGGATAAGGAAAGATGCTCGATCGTTCGAATAGACCTCGTTTTCGTCGGGGCCGACAATTTTAGACGTCTGATAGAGTCCGAGTTAAGCGCGTTTGCCGTCGCTTGCTTGTGGTCTAATTGCTCGGAAATCGAGCTCGTTAAAATGTGTATCGTTTCTATTGACGTATATTGACATTTATTGATGAATTATTTATTGATCGCGGTAAGAAAACGGTATTTACAATATCGTTTTGTGAAATTTCCAGCATACTCGTTGGCCAAAATAAAGCAATCTGGCAATGTCATTGGCTGAAGTTAATTACAATATGATATCGTCATCAGTTTACGATATGAAATTGTGCACATTACAATATGTGTTGCGGTGGTTACAACAGTTTACAGTTTACAGTTTTCTCAGTGCATTTAAGGTGATTCTTCGTGTATAGTGTCACAGAGTTAGTGTCTTTTCAAATTGCAATTTCGAATGTATTAAATTACAACTTTTAAATATAATCCAGCCAACGTTTGACAACGGGAGAATGGTTCGAGCATTCGAAATTGCAATTTCTTAAATAATTGTGAAAGAAAAAAGAATTCATTCAAAAGAAAAGAATTCATTTTTACAAAATAAAAAGCATTATCACAAATGACTAACAATTGCTGGATTATTATTCTTAAAAATTGTTAAATTTAACAATATTATTTAAAAACACCCTAGTCTAGTAATAAAGGCTTGAAGAATCACCTTAATACGAAGCCACTTGAAAGTGTCGACGAATGTCTCTTATTTTTGAACACTTGTTTTAACAGTGTACTTAGAAAGAAAATAATCCTCGATCAGACCCTAATAAATATCATTTAGTAATTTAATTAATTCGCTCGCAACAAGTAATATTAGTTTCGGACAAATACTTGTGAGAGAGATGACTGTCGAACACTTCTTTATTCATTTTCATCATCATTTATAAAATTGACAATGATAACTTTTTACCAATTCAAATGAATTTTGAAATTAAATCGATTACCTCTCCGAAAGATATCACAATTGTAATATATCAAAACGACAGCAGCATCAATTTCATTGGCGTTCGCCGGCGCGCAATTACGAGCCGAGTCAAACATTCAGCACAATCCATAAATTTGATCAATCACCTTTGACTAAGAGTTTGATCGCGGCGAACTTTCCACCTGAATACCAAGAAACTGGGCGAGCCGAGTGGTGCAATTCCCCGAGCGGCGCGGGGGTCGTCAATAAAGTCAAATGAAAAAATAGCGAAAATAAATTGCGGCCCGCCAAAACGAGGCAAGTTGGACAAACAAATACTTTTCCTCGATGAAACAAACACGCAAAATGCGGGGACCTGCGAACTGTGCTAATTGACCGATCAATCTTCATTAGAAGAGCCTCAGTTAATTACACTACCGGCGGATCAAGTCAAAAGGGTGTAAAGTAGTAAAAGACGCGAAACTAGCGCGACCGCCGGACGACGGCGAAGAAGAAGAAACGGAAGAGGAGGAAGACGGTGAGGGGGGAGGGGGGAGAAAGTTGGCGAGTCGAATTGAGAGACCTCGGCGAGGCACATTAATCGCCGGGACTTGGACTTTGCGACGTCGCAGGTGAAAAGAGAAACGCCTCCGTCCTTTTTCCGGCTCGCGTCTCGAGGCGTGCACGCCGAGTCATAATTTGAAAAACTTTGCCGCGGAACAAAAGTGAAAACTTTTGTCCGCCAAGTTTCGTGACGTTGGAGGTGGGGGGAAGAGAGGGGGGGGGTTAAGCGGAGGAGGGCTGTTTGCAAATCCGACGACGCCCCGACAGTGTTTTGTTCGCTTTGTCTGTCTTCCTGTTGGATGTGTATAATAGCAAACTTGCCGGGCCAAAGAGCCAAATTACCCACGAGGCCTTCCTCTTCGGTCTCCGACAATTAATTGTTATCTCGAGTCTTTGCATCTCACTTTCAATTGAGTTTCAATCTCTTTTTCGGCCGCGTTGCACTTTGTGCCCCGTGCACCGACTAATCTCGGCCGAAAATCGGCTCTCGCTTTCGACGTTTCCTCTGCAGCTATTATACCTGCTGAAAAAAGAGTTTGCAGTTGCAAAGTTACAGCGTTTTCTGTTTTAAAATTGTCGGAACGAAAACAGCCCCGGAGCGTGAGATTTCATTTGAGTTTTTGTTTTCGAACAATACGACGGAAACTCATCGAGAGGATCCTGGAGTTCAGATTGTGATCATTCAAATGGTTCGCGTTTTACGAAACGATTCAGTTTTTATCTTGCTCGTGAATAAATCAGTTTCTCAAGTTCCGAGAAGTGGTTTCGGTTTGAGGTGTAACTCATTTTGGTACTCGGTAAAATAGAATATACTCAAAACTCGATAGAGTAACTGTATACTGTATCGAGGGTTGCTTGGATCGAGTTTTGAAAATATAAACTCGCAAATCGATACACTGTAAAAACAGTTATAGTAATTTTTTTTTATTTTTATGGCAGCGTCAACTCAGACGAACACAGCTGAACAATTTTCCTACAAATTACGGAAAAAATTATCTCCTTTCAATATGACCTTTAACACGTAAACTGAAAAATGTTCTTATACGATGCGTAATCATCTTCATAATAATAGAAGATATTCTTACGTTTCATTAATATTTTTCTTAAAGGGTCACTCTGTGTTACCAATTGCTTCAAAATATGAAAGCTCTCATTTTTTTGACGCGTTTCCGCCTCCGAATGGTACAAAAATGAGAGATTCGAGTGCACATATTTTTCTCAGTATATATAATCTGCATAATCCGTCGTCCGATTTACCTTTCTCACCATCAATACGACTTCCTTAAATCGCGGAAGCCGAACGACCGACTCGCACATGTCGAAACATCGACAGATCGAGTTCGTGTCCATTGTATCGCTCGTTCTGAAAGACAGACGTGGTAAAACAAAGCGTTCGCTCGAATGAAACCATTATGAAGCAATCAAAGAAAAAGTTGGGCAAAAAAGTCGTTTCATTCAAACTAACCGCCCTTAAAATTACGTCCCGCTGAAATTAACCTTGCAACACATATAAATATGTGTACGAAAAGCCCGAGCACAATAAAGCGATTGCGGATACAAGCTTTATTCAAACGGACGCGTAAGCGCGTATTATACTTTTCACCAGCTGAAAAGGCCCGTGGAATCGCACGATTGAGAAGAGAAAATCTCAAATTGCCCCGGACCCCTGCGAGACGGAGAGGCGGCCAACAAAGAAGGACAGAGTGTCTCGAATTACTTCTTGATTCTCGGGCCTTAATCGTGCCCCACCCCCAGCGAAATTGTCTTTTGCGTAAAACAGGCATTCTTCCCCGATTACGCATTGTTCCCCGATTACGGTGTAACGAGATACATATGCCTGAAATGTATATGTATCTCGTCTCGTCCGAAACGCTTCGCGCGATTGTGTACCAATTACTTGATTCAATCGGTGTGGACAATGGACTAAACGTTTGTTTGATTGTCAACGAAAAATTGTTTCCCAGTTCCCCGGACCGCCCAGGATTTTCGGACAGAATTCGATACAGGATGTGACCCAGCTCGATTTTAATTTCGGTCAAATTGTGAGGATTGTTGCCTTGATTTTAAAAAAACGGGACTCGGATTTAACACGATGTAATATTATAGGTTGAGCAAGTTGTAATTCTAGAAACTTTGACAGATCAGGAATTAAATTAGTTTTAGAAGAATACTGTTTTTAAACAAAATTATAGAAAGGCAAATACAAATTGCAGTTCGAACCCTGTATTAAGAAAACTGTGTGAATTGTACGATATGATTTTTTTGGAGTAGTTGTTGATTTGCGGAATCAAAATTGTTATTTAAAAAAGTTTTAAAAAAGTTGTTTTAAAGTATCCAATATATCACTTACCTTTTTATATTAGAAATATTCCATTTACAAGAATTGTATAAATTATAAGATGGTTTTTTATGGTTTATATGTTTGAAATTAAATACTTAACTTTTTTGGTATAAAATATTATGATAAGTCATGTACAGAAACGTGCTCTATTCATTCTTGACCCCATTTACCGTTACTGATTTCGGATTTGCAAGTTTAAGTAAATCTTTTCATGTCGAATTGTTAAATTGCGATCACCGGCTAACAGTTGTCGAAAGTAATCCATGCCAGCGGCTAATATCGGCTTACTGCATTTCGAATACGAAATTAATTTCTACGACAGTTTATTCCGTACTTATGGTCCCACGCTCTTTTATAGTCAAAATAAACCTTTTTTTTCTTACTACCTCTATTTAAACACAATCTTTTTTACTGCTCACGAATACCGCAATGTTTTTCAACAAAAATAGTTATTTTATTGGTTTACTTTTTATATAATCTCCAATATTTGACAAATTATTAATTCAATTTACTTTATCAAAAAAAAAAAAAAAAAAAAAAAAAAAAAAAATTATTTTAATTTTATTTTTATTATTAATTTTTTTTTAACAAAAAAAAATAAAAAAATTAATTTTAATTACTCCACTCCTTTCCTTCTCTACTCTCTCTCCCTTCATTCTCCCTTCCGCCATTGTGTTTTGCGTGCGCTTGTCCATCATCTCAGCAAACACACACAAATACAGCATCATCTCGATCATCTCTGAGGTTCTGAACCGTTCGAGCAGTCTATGCTGTAT
>JABFOV010006416.1:0-10695 GCA_022817685.1 Aradophagus sp. ZL-2020
ATATGATCCGCACATTTGGCCAAACGTGTGGGTACCATGGCACTGCTTTCGCCGAACAGAAAAAATTGCTTAAAAATATTGCCCACATGTTTTGCCACGCGTGCGGTTACTGTGGCACTGCGTCTGGGCAAAAAAATCTCATGAAAACAATGCCACCCACACGTTTTGCCAAACGAATACCATTTAATATTAACACGTAGGCGTGGTATGGGCCCTGGCCACATCCAATATGCTTGCCACACATTTGGCTCGTGTGGCAATACCTTCGGCAACATTTGGCAGTGCCTGCTGCATAGTGTGGCTGAACGTTTGGGACTGTGTGGCAGGGGGTGTGGCTCAGGGCGGCCCACAGTACTGGCCACAACATTTTTTTTCTGCGCGGGAATATATATTTGTGCATAGGAATATTTATATTCCATCAAAGCTTGCAGACAACACCTTGATGAAAGCGGATAAATATTACGACTTTTGCTTGGACTGTTACGTTTTACTGATCGAGCTTATATAATTCCAGCACGTGATTTACAGCCACTTTTGGGACTATTGCGTGATCAAGCTTCTCATTAATGGGGACATATGGCTGTATTTAATTTAACAGACTCTGAATTCAATACTCTTACATCCTTGAGTGAAGAACAGTTCAATGATCTATTTACATTTTGTCGCCCTATTCCTGGCCAAAAATCGGGCTTTAAATATTCCGCAATTTCCTCGACTTTCTTTAGCTTAGTTGGAAATTATTACATTTGGGCCATATCAATTTAAGCTTACGTCATCCTATATTCAAGATAAAATTAAAAGAGATGATAATGAACATTTTCAGTTAGAGCAGCTGTACAATGAACCTGTATTTATCAGAATTCGAATCTATTTCAGATTCCGTAATAGGATTCATCAGCAACTTTGGATTGCATTTAACGAAGAACTGCAGGACAACGAAGATGAAAATATAGATCATGATGAAATCATTTTCGGATATTACTGCACATGCCAATCAGGTGCAAGAACAGTTGGTTGTTGCTGTCTTGTTGCGAGTGTTCTCTCGTTTTTAGGTCATGCGCGATATCACAATAATAGCAGATACCTATCCAACATTCTCATAGAAAATGTGACTGACGCGGCACATAGAAATTGAACTTTGCGTAGATGTAGTAATGCACACAGACTACTGATATTACACACAGACACTTAAGTATGTACACACCGAAATTATTGAATTTATAAATACACTGTTCAATTATTTATTTCTGTCCATAGAAGAAATCGGCCCTTTTAAGGGCCATTCGATGTGCAAAATCTGACCGAGCAACCTCCTCGTGGTGCATATTGGTTAACACAAATGCCACCAATTCTAACCTTCTGTGGTTCGAAAATTCATTTTTCGGAAGCTCACATGTTTGGAGGCTGACTGTTTGGAGATTCAGTGGTTCCAAAATACGGTTGTTCGGTGATTCAGCTCTTCAGATTTTCACTGGTTCGGAATTAATAGTTCTCAGATGCAGTGATTCGTAGGTTCAGTAATTTAAAAGATTCTGTGTTTCATAAATTCAATGGTTCGGAGGTTCAGTAAATCAGAGGTTCAGTGTCTCGGAGGTACTGTGGTTTGATGGCTCAGTGGATTGGAAGTTCAGTCATTTAGAGATACGGTGGTTGGAAAGTTCAGTGTTTTAGAGGTACGGTACTTCGGAAGTTCAGTGTTTTAGAGGAAGGGAGGTTCGGAGATGCATTCGTGTGAAGCATTGAAGGTACCACAGAAATATAATTGATTATATAACACCCAAGTAATATCCTGGTCAAATGTAACCCTGTTCAAATGTCACCCTGATAAAACTACGCTAAACTAAAGTATTCTGATCAAATGGCAGTCTGATTGAATGAATCACTAATGCATTGAATTATTTAATGTTTTGCAACCGTCAAGACTGAATTACTAAACCACTGAAACTCCGAACACCTGAACCAGTGACCAACAGAACCTCCAGAACACTGAACCTCTGGACAAGTGAACCTGCAAACCTTTATACTGCTGAATCACAGAAACTTTCGAATCTTTGAACCTCCGAACCGCCGAAGCTCTGAACCACCAAAACTCTGAACCACCGAACCTCCGAAAGACCAAACCTCAGAACCACCGAATCTACGAACGACCGAACCACGATGATTCTCCACGATGACTTTTTTTTTAATGTTAATTGTGCGGGTTCATTTATTAAAATATTTTAAATTTTTCATCTTCGTTACTCTAAGTTAAATTGTATTTGTGAGGAGTCATAGTTACAGCGGTGACTGTGAGTACAATTTTGACGCAATCTATGAACTTACAAGTCGTATTATTTTTTATTATGCCACGTTTTTCTCATTTTGAATAAATTCACATAATTCTTTGGTTTTATATCTATATCTTTTGGTGGATTGCGGTATCATAGATTGTTTGGAGATTATGACAGTTAAGAAAATAACATTCTACTATTAAATTGTAGTGCGAGTGGTTTGCTTAGAATAACAAAGAATATTTTATTCAATTGTTCGGCAGAATTATTTTTTCAACCAAGGCAATTTTTCTGTCGAAAGTTTATGAATCATCCCTATATTTATATAGCCTATAATTTTGAATACTTTGTTTATGAACTGTGCGACTTTCTGCCCGAGTAAAAAAAATTTAGGTCTCAGTTTTATCCAATTTGACCAACTGAAAATCGGAATGAAAAAAAATTATCAGAATTGTTTCGCTTCAAATCAAAATAGGATAAAATCGAAATCACTTATTATGAATTAAATGAGATTCATTGATGAATGAATTTTATTCTTTATCAATGAATCAAATTTTCATCTTGTTTTGATCCAAGCTTAAATAGTTTTGATCATTTCAATTTCGATTTTTGGTTGGTCACATTGAGATCAAATTGAGGCCTAATCTTTTAGGTCTCAATTTGTCTCTTTTTTTCATGCTTTACAACATACTTCATGAGCAGTTCAATTTTAAAAAATTTTTTGACCTGTCCAAGATACATCGGATTACAGAGGATTAAAAAAATCTATTGAAATATTATGAAATTCAAGGCTTAGGCATTTTCTCTGTCAGCAGATCGCTTTTAGCTATAATGTTATGAACGACAATACTGGCTTAATTGTGTCAATTAAATTCCACAACTGTCTATTGCATTGTCTAGAACAATGCTTCTTGGGACTGGTTCTTGGCTAAATGTTACTTGTTGGGACGAATCACGTTTATTATGATCTAATACAAAAATTTTCTGTTACCAAATCATGTTTTATTTTGATGTCATCTTTCGCATTTTTCCTTATCTTTTAAATGACGTAAATTTATTTTTTGTGAATTTGTGTATAATTTATCATTAGTTAAACAGTATTTGTGGGGACACATAAAAGATGAGGCATTGCATGTGAAGACAATTTTATAACATCCTTTGTAGCTGAAAAACTTAAGATCCTGACTTTTCTCATTTTAACATTAACTCAAATATTCTCGATTCTGAATAACAGATATTATTTTATTGGTGCAATAAGAAACTTCTTCATTAATTAATTTTATACATAAGAAGGTGTTTTTTGTGACATACAATTAAAAAGTCATTTGCAAGGTAAAATTAAATATCAGACTACCGATGATGAAAAAAATTGAGTCTGGGTCATTCGCAAAATCCAGATTGCTACCGGACACATATTTAGCCACGCCAAGGTCTGGGTACCGTACGGACTAGTAAGTCTGGCAATAGTATCCCGCGTGGAAAAAATTGTATTTAGTACGGAAACAGTATGGCAAAATATTACGGCAGTAGTCTGAGCCATAATACATTTATACTAAAGAAAACAGTCCGGGCCACCCAGACTAAAACAGTCTGGGTCAATCGCAAGATTCGGACTAATTTTGGACGAAATCCCAGACTGAAATAATCTGGCTACAGTCTGGCGAGAGCAGAAGTTAAGTATATACAGTTGTACGTCTACGATCCGGCGATAGTATGGAAAATACACCAAAAATTCCAGACCATTGCCAGACAAACACCAGAATAACTCAGTCTGGCTAGAGTCCGCCAAATGTACCGGTTTCGGACTACTCAAATGGTGTGGCTGACGTACGCCAGCAGTACGAACGAGTTACTGAAATTCCAGACCGATGCTAGACAAACGCTAGATTGATTCAGTTTGGCTTAGTAGTCTAGATATTGTATGGACACGGTCTGGATTAGGTCTATTAATAGCCTGGCTGTCCTGGACTAATTTTATTAATTTATGTAAAAATAATTTATTAAATAATTTAATGAATACTCTTCAATAACAATCTTTTCTATCTATAATAAGAAAAAAAAAGAAAAATAAATTCGATAGAAAACCACGGCAGGGACCTAGGGGCCCTAGAAAAAATAGTACAAAAATTTATTTGAACAACTATATTTCGTACTTGGTGAACTTTGCACGCACTGAAATAACCATATTTAAAATTGTGGATGTGTCATTCATGAATTTACATGTACAATATTATTACAAACTGAAAAAAGGTAAGTTTGTATTACCTATTTTTTATTTCAATAAGTTGATTTTACATTCGTCTTTAATGCGAATGATAAATTTGTACCCGTTGAAATAAGACTTCGTCAAATGATCAGGGTAAGATTTGTCAGGTCGAATTTACTAATGTTTCGGCGGAGAGGTGGCGCTTCAGTATCCATCGACACGTATGACAGTTGATTACTATACTGAAGCGCCACCTCTCCGCCAAAACATTAGTAAATTCGACCTGACAAATCTGACCCTGATCATTTGACGAAGTCTTATTTCAACGGGTACAAATTTATCATTTGCATTAAAGACGAATGTAAAAACAACTTATTGAAATAAAAAATAGGTAATGCAAACTTACCGTTATTCAGTTTGTAATAATATTGTACATGTAAATAAGAATATACATTAATTTGATGTGTAAAAAGCATGGTGAATGCAATTTTAAAGTAAATAAAATTGCACTGACAAGACTTAAATGTTTAAAAATGGCATGCTATGAAATATACGCGTATAATATTGAAGCGCATTTATGTTTTAACCCTACATGTTTAGCTGCATCTTAATTAAGTCGATAAATTGTATAACGTATAAATACAATGCGTTTAAAATTTTCCTTTAAATTCAAACGTGAAAGAATATTTTTTGAAATAATATTGATACGTATGTTTCTTTATCACATAATTGTCTTTGTTTTAATGCATCCTCGTATCATTCGCACATGATGTAAGGTATATTTCTTCAATTTCTTGATATATTAATTATTTTGCACAATTATAATGCACATTAATAAAATTTGTTTCACTATTATCTCGAATAAATTTTATGCGTTTTATTTTTAATTGCAATACACTTTATTGGAACATATTCAAATTCATGAATGACACATCCAAAATTTTAAATATGGTTATTTCAGTGCGTGCAAAGTTCTCTAAGTACGAAATATAGTTGTTCAAATAAATTTTTGTACTATTTTTTCTAGGGCCCCTAGGTCCCTGCCGAAAACCACTATCTTTTATTTTCTTCTAACGACACAGCTACCCGCGTAGAAAAAAACGTGTGGCTCAACGTGTTGATAGGGGTATCCACAGATCGAGCCACACGATTTTTTCTGCGCGGGTAGGTATCGAACTCAGGAACTTGGAGTTCGCATTCAAGATACATAACCGCTTGGCCAGAGCGACATGTAATAGCTGACACCACCGAATACAGGTAGACATTCATCCATTCGTTCTATCGTCAAATTAAACTATTAAAGTCCCGTAGCTAGCATTATCAGGATGAAGAAATACTTAATATCAGATAGAAAATTTAATGAATATAAGAAATTTGTTTTTTTATTATTGATATTGTTCAACAATTTTTTAAAGACAAATTAAAAAAAAATTTAAAGATGTATTTTTTCTGACATTACAAATTATACCGTAATTTTTCATAATTGTTTAATAATTTATTTAAAAAAATTGTTTAAACAATTTCTTTTTAAAAAATTGTTGAACAATATCAATAATAATAAAAAACAAATTTCTTATATTCATGGAAAAAGCAGAGGATGTGAAGCAGTTCCATAACTCTCATTATAGTTGTAAATTTGTATTCCATTAATACACAGAAAGATGCTTCTCGTGTCATATAATTGAAAAAACGGTTTAGCAAATATTAATTATACATCAGACTACCAATGATGATATATATGTGAATGAAGATATTGTATTATGGATATTATGATTTGTTGATCAGCAGATTATATTTTAGCTTTAATGCTTAAAATATGTTGTTTACTTATGTCAAATGAATTTCTCATCCATTTGTTGTTCTGTGTAAAACGGGGCTTTTTGGAACTAATTCTTAGCAAAGTGGCACTTGTTGGGACGATAAACGTGAATGTGATCTGATAAAGAAATTTTCTTTTACATATTCATGTGTTACTTGAATGTCACTTGTCACATATTGTTTCAAATTCTGTTATGAAATGACTCAATTTAGTGTATATTTATCTTTCATTTATCATTGGTCAAACGGTATTTGTGGGGACACAATACAGACAGGGCGGTGGATGTGGAGACGATTTCATAACAAACATTGTAGCTAAAAAATAGTTCTTGAATTTTCTCATTTGAGTACTATTATTGATTCAATAATGATCAATTAGGATTGAGATATTATTCTTCAATATATTCTTTATATATGGAGAGGCTTCTCGGTGTTTGTCTGGAAATGTCATATATAAGGGATGTTTACAGCACGTATTTACTACAGAAAGCTTACTACATAAATCTATATTCATAAAGCCTTATTAATACGATACGTATATTTGTAAGCTTGTATCAGTTCGTTAATGAATCGATTTATTATATGCTATAACGTGAACAAAAAAAATGATTTTAACTGAAAACTTGATTTAAATTAAATTAAAAAGAACTAAAATATTAATAAAATTAATTAATCAATTCTCACGTTATATTTACTGTAATTCTAAATTCAAATTAAATTGCAAAGAAATCTATTTCTAAATTAAATAAGTTAACTCAAGACAAGAATTAAAAAAATAATCAATAGGTTTATTAAATAAACTGAACGAGAACAAAACTGAAATGGCTACAAGAGCCTGACTCGAGTGACGACAAAAATAAATAAATTCGGAAACCCGAATTTAACAAAATCACCAAAAGTACAATCACTCACCGAGCAGGTCACGTAATGCCGCCAGTTCAAAAATCATATCGCCCATGGCGAGAAAGCGAGCCATCCTCAAGAAATCTTATATTTTTTTATTTAACAAATCGAAGTCAAGGCTTTGACGGTTGCCAAAAAAATGAGCGCTGCTGCCCAAAATCTTTGGTCAACAGCGCCGTTACCATGCCAACTCGAAACTTTGAATTCGAGACTAGATAAATTCAAATTGAAAATAGATGGCGTTCGTGACCGCTCATGCTGAGTTTACATATGTGAACATAACCTAACTTAAATTAGCATAAAATAAATTGTACGCGACTTATAAATTAAAACAATAAATTAAATCTTGAAACAATTCGACTGACAAATCTTCGTTTGAGCCGGGAATCGCATCCAGCTCGACACTCCAATATTTGTCAGTCGAGAGCAACTTCATAAAACTAAAACTTTAGTCTTGAGTCATAAAGCAGATGAATCACATCCCCAAAAGTAATTCCAAAGGTTTCTCAGGATGTTGAAAGGATGTGGGAATTAAGATGATAGATTTTCAGATTCATTCTTGAAACTTAATTTCTTTCGAGCTTCAAGGTCAATCCAACAAGATTTATTATAAAAGGTATGCAATGATTTGTCATATTATGGTGTATTTTTTATTAGTTGACATATATTAAACAGAAATAGCATTTATTTCCAATAATATGTAGTGATTCGTCCTTTTTTTGTATAACTCACTCTGGGGCTCCATAAATACCATTTTGTATATTTATTTTGATTTGCATAGATAATTACGGCGGAATTTAATTTTCAATGATCCAAAACGATACTTTAGTTTATTTCGGGTTCTCGCGCACTGATTTGACCCTCGCGGCGCGGCTCCACGGGCCACCGAGCATGCCGCCAAAAGAAGCAGCGGCGCGGCGGCCGAACGGGGTACGAGAGTTACAGGACAGACCGGGAATGAAGCAAGTGGGAGAACATGGCGGTTCGGAAAGTAAGAAAAGAAGTCACGTTGTTTTGGCGCTGGTCGGCTCGCCTTCCAGCACGCCGCACTAGATGTTAGGAACGTGTGTGCTCACCTGGGGCCGGCTCACGGCCAGGTGAGCACACACGTCATTAAATTAATTAATAATTGATTAATAATTATTATCCATGATTGCATTCCAAAGTATCCTATTATCCAAGATTGCATTCCAAAATTTCCTTGGGTCGGAAAATTAAGCCGAAACAGAATAGGGCTCGAATTCAAACAGAAGAGAGAATAGCAAGTATAATGAAAGAGTATGAGGAGATAGTAGATGATGAAGAAATTGCAAAGTATTTGCGTGCAATTGGATACAATATTCAGTTCGGACAATATTAATTTCTGAAATGTGTAAAAACAAAAATCTGTGAAAATAAAAATATGTGAAAATAAAAATTTGTGGAAAAAAAAGTTAGTGGAAAAAAAAGTTGGTGGGAAAAAAAGTTGGTGGAAAATACGGAGTGAAAAATATGGAGTGGAAAAAGCGGAGTGGAAAAAATTTCCCCCCACCACTAGAATTATATAAAATCTTTTTAATACTTTTTTGTGAAAATTTTATATCATATTATTTAATATTATATTATAATAAAAAATTTAATACATTTTATGTATTATAGTATTTTTATTAATGAATTACATTAAAAAAATTGAAAATGAATTAAAATTATAATAAAATATAATAATAATTAATTACTAAAAAACAAAAATACATGATAAATACATATAATATTTGTATTATTTAATCGATTAATTAATTGATTAAAACTGATTAATTATAAATGATTTTAGAATAACTAGAATAATGAATAATTGCAAGATCAAACAAACTTACCTGTAAGTATAGTTCGATCGAAATTATATGTAGTGACTCGTTCAAAGAGATTACACATGTAGTACCCGTCCTCGGCCGTCAAATGTCACACGTTTAGAGATACGATAAACTTTTTTGGTGGCAGAGACACCCTATTTCCTTCAACCGCCGTAAACCTCATTATTTTAGAGTTGAATAAATTTAAAATTGCGGACACATAAAATTACTTAATATATATAAATTAGGGTGGGTTGTAATCTCTTTGAACGAGTCACTACATATAATTTCGATCGAACTACACTTACAGGTAAGTTTGTTTGATCTTGCAATTATATTTCGTTCCTCGTTCAAAGAGATTACACATGTAGTAATTTAGAGTCAAAGCAATTTTAAAAAGTAATCTATCATTAAATACAACATTTTTAGTATTTTGATACATTAATACAACGATTTAGTTGAGTAATACTGATTCAGCAAAAGTTTGGTCTCTTGGTACAATATTTAGCTGATAAAATTTTGCAAAAACTTGCGAATTCTTAGACCAGTTAGCCGTTCTTCGAATTGTATTTAAATCTACACCTTTCAAAAAAGCTGTTGAGGTAGCTGCGAGTCTTGTTGAGTACTCTTTGAAAACTGATACATCAACTCCACTCTTTTTTAAGACAATTTTCAACCATCTACTGATGGTTTGAGTGGTAACATTTTTACAGGGTCTCTTCATTGATATAAATAAGTATTTAAGACCGATTCTAAAGTCCCTGGTTCTGTTAAGATAATCGATAAATGTCGTAGCTACACACAATTCCGGTTTACTTGAAAACATAGATAATATTAGAAAAGGTTGATCACGTTTCGGCCCTGATGTCTTTATAATCTCGTCTATCTTTATTTCTATTCTATCCTTTAATACTTTAATATTTTCCGTTTTAATTTACGATAGAGTCTGAGCTCTATGCGCTGTACTTAAAGCTAACAACATAACTAATTTTTCAGTCAAATCTGATAAAGTTAAAATGCTTAATGGATATAAACTTTTTAAATAATCTAAAACAATGTTAATTTCCCATACTAGATCGTATCTTGGTTTCGTCGGGCGCAGTCTATATACACCTTTAAGAAATCTACTTATAACTGAATCACAACCAATCTTATTATCTGATACTAATGAAATAGCAGATCTAAAGGTATTTAAAGTACTATATGATGAACCGTTTTCAAATTTTTCCGTTAAAAAGCTTAACATAGACTCTCTAGTAGGATTAAAGAATATCTTATAATTTTGCTCACAAAACTGCCACCATTGTAGCAGAGCAGATTCGTATTGACTGATCGTAGAATCGCTTAGAGAAGCTAACAATATATAAACCCAGTGCCGGATTAAGCGTACGTGTGGCCCTAGGCCATTCTGATTTGGGGGCCCCCTGAAATAATTTTTTACCCATATCTTTCGAAAAATTAAGCACATTAATTATCACAAGATAAAAAACAAATTACTTTATTAAATTAAATTAAAATTGAAAAAATTAAAACATTTTGCACACATTTTTTACTATAAAGTTACTTGTTATACAATTTGTACTTAAAACTGTTTTTTTCTACACTTGCGATCAATGAACTCATCTATAATGTCATCGAAATTAATTTCACGGAGAACGTCTGATTCGAT
>JABFOV010006417.1:0-10694 GCA_022817685.1 Aradophagus sp. ZL-2020
CAATATACGTCACTCGAGAACCGCGCTGATTTGTTTCAGCCGATCGTCGGTCTTTTTTGCTTTCAATCATTAAATTAGAATTATCTCGTCGTTAGAGATGAAAATGATCAGATGAATTACTTATCTTGTTGTTCACCTTACAGTGCGAAAAATTACACCAAGAGATATATTTTACAAAAATTATAAAATACAGTCGAGGTCTACAACATCAATTTGAAGTATATTTTATAAATTATAATATTATTTCATAAATTTTAGGAATATTATACAAATTGCAAAAATATTTTACAATATATATATATGTACATTTTAATACTTCATAGCAACTTCATTTAATAAACTCAACATTTAATCGTCAAATAAACGAATAAATGAACATTTCACTTAATTTGTTATTCCGTTTTGTTAATAAACCAATTAGTGTTGTGAAACGAGAAGTCTTATTTAACTTTAATGCAATCGTCGAGAATCATTATCTGCTTCTTGAATAAATAACCCGTACTTTTACATCTAACTTACCAATCAGCAGTCGATTGCATCGTGGCACTATGTTAACATTTTTCTTCACGACTTACCTGCAACAAAAAGGAAACATGTATTAGATATTAATATTCTTGGCGAACGCGTAAAGATCGTCAAGGAAATTACATTTTAAATATGACGCGTCGAAAAAAGTGATCGCGTTTGTTGACACGTTGCAACACGGGGGATTCGAAATACCTTCATTAGGAGCTGCGCGCCGCGCTTGTCGGAGCTTTTTCTGCACTTTGATTTTGCGTACGGTTCTTGCGGAGCTAACAGTTAATTCCCCTGTGATTGCAAATTAGAGCATTTGAATGCTTGCGAAAGTGAAAAGCTATGAATAAATTATGTAATGAAGTAAATGATACAATATTTTTTTACGTCTCAATTTAGTTGAGCGCAGAAGATTTTTAGTACAGAGTTCATTAGCAGTATCTTATTCATTAATACGTTCGCCAAAATATAAAACTATACTTATTTAGAAATGTGTACACTGCAATCACAAATGTTTTGATTTTGAAAACATCTGATTTAATTTTAAGTATTTCAATGTGGAAGAAAAGTGTTTTAAGTTGCATTTTAAAATAAAAGAAAAACAAATATATAATTTATTATATAATAACAACTCTATAATACTTTTTAATTGTAGTAAAGCTTTAATTTTATTTTAATTGTAAAGAATATTAGCAATTATGTAAAAGATAATTTTGAAAAATAACAAATCTCTAGTAATTTGTAAAACTTAGTACAAAATCTTATCTAACTCATAATTATTAATATTATATTTTCAATTCTTTTTCTGTGAAAGTCATTAATAATGTATTATTCTGACCCTTTGAAAAGAGTTCCCCAGGTATATTATGTCCTTCGACCGGAGCTTCAAAATCGGAGGTTTCGTACGTCGGCACGCAAACCTCGAACGTCGGGATTAAATTGACCAAAGCAACACCACTTTTACTCCAGTTTCGATCGCGAAACCGGTTTACCCCACCGCTACCGACCGAGTCGCTCCATCCTTGTCCCTAACCCATATCTCTGTCTCTCACAGGCAGATCGTGACCCCCCTTCGGCCCCTTGCTTCTCTTCCCCCCGTATCTCGGCGCGTCCGTGTTTACGTACCGAAAAACCGGTCCCCCACTGTGCATCCTCGTTCGACTCGCGATCCGACCGATCGCTCCCTCCTGCGACGTGTTCGCGACTCAAACGACGCGCAACGGCTTTCATTCTGACCGGTTCCGTTGCAGCCCAAGTTGACCGGCGCGGTGTCCAAAAATAGGCGTCAGAACGACGAAAAAATTATTCACGGCATTATATCATTTACGGAATGGGACATTTAAATCGCCTATTCTTAAGTAAGCCCGGTTGACAAGACAGACGGCCGATCATTATATTAAGATTTCCGACAGTAATTTCGAAATTTGAGAGATATAAAAATGGGTTTTAAAAGATAATGTACTTTGAAGAGGGAGCAAATTGTCAGGTTGGGTGAATATATTCAATTCAGCAGTTTCGCGGACATAAATTCGAAGCTTGCAGCGGAATCGTAAAATATGATTATGTAAAAAAATGGGCAAAATTAGTTTTGATGCGGACTCGCCTTAATGAGGACACGCAATGCGCGAGTCATCAATCATTGACAGAGAAATGACAGCATTTGATATCTTGTTCGTTCGACCTTTTTATTACTTTCGAGTGTTACAACACTTTTATTGTGAGCTAGCAAAGAGAAATAGATTTAAAAAAACTTAAAAGTGAAGAATTTGCAACTGCACATTAAACAATGTATAACGCAAGTTTTATAAAGGGAGGTTTTACGATATATAAAGTAAGTTCTACAATGAATAATATATTTTTTACGCAATTGGTTTCTTAGTTTTCTTTTTAATGTCATTTTAAATGTTTTGGCAACATCGGGATATATTTACATTGTTTCAACAAAATATTTGTTTTAAATTTTTTTTACTGTTTCAGTGATAATCAAGAAAAATACCGAGTACTTTAATCTTAAAATTTATTTACACTGATTACAACGTTTCTTTGAATAAACTTTGTACATAATATCAATACATCTTAGTTTACTTTTAGATCATCTTTTTTGTCAACCTCTGTTTGCCAACTCTTTTTTTTCATTACATTACTCTGATAAATGACCGCGTTTGAATAACACAAAAACCAACGCGGCAATCGTTACACCGCGCTCGGAATGTTGATCTAACAAAATTCAATATTGTAATCGACTCGAGCGAGATTCTTGTATAATTACCAGCAAACTACTTACTGCTACAAAGTCGCTTCGAGCACCCAGTTTTAAACACTGTCATTAACATAAGACGTGACTTCTACCGCAGATCATCGTTCCTGTTTCTTTACGAACTTTCTTTAAAAAATCAATCATGGTTCAGATGAAAGAACATTTGTCTTAACTGTTACTTTGTTTGTCGAGCGAGAAAATTACCGAAAAAATTAATTGATGAAAACATTAATGAAGAACTAGTCATGCAAGAAAAAAATCAATCAAATTCACTAGATGACAAAATTCATATTGAGTTAGACAACAGCTATGTATTTTGCAAGTAAATTGTTCTATAAGTGATTAAGTAATATATGTAAGTAATGTGTGAAGTTGCAATTTTTTTTTTATCAACAAATTAAAAATACAAAGAAAAATTTCGTTTTTCATTGTATAGCAAATTTTGTAATGAATCATTAAAAAAACTGAGAAATAAAACAAATGTATGATTATAATAAAAAATTTGGGGTATGTTTTGCATAATTTTTCAAGTTGTGTAACAAGTGACAATGATTTTATTTAAATTTTTCCTAAATTACATATACGTAAACGAGATATATTATCTGACTATGATCCGTACATATTCAATACACCCAACCATTGAAATAACCTTCATTTTATGACTCATATAAATCACCATAGGTGTTTTGAAAAGCCGCTTAAAATTAATCAATTCCCCGTAAAACAATGAAATCCATCGATTAAGTCTAACGCAATAATTATACTAATGCGAACAATGCTTACGACGAGATAACAATTCCAAGAGGACTTAGCAGTGGTGAACAAACAAGGTTGCGACTACTGGAATACGCAAGGGATTCTCGCGGGGGACTGAAAAAATACGCCTTGGTGCTCGGACTATGCATGGGCAATTATTTTCACGTTTATGACGGCGTTTCGAATTCGCGTCAATCGCAACCGCGTCGTAAATACTCGTTGGAAAACCGAAATCGCCGTACTTTTTATCGGCCGGTAGGTTTTTGTTTCGATGTGTAACGCGTGTGAAACGCGCTGAAAAACAAAGGCAAAGAAAACGGAAGGTCGAAAAAAATGACTGAAAACTGATACGATCGTTCGTCATTTTACAGCCGATGATTAGTCAGGATCGTAAATGTAATGGGTTTTAATTTTTCTGGCCTTAGATGGAGAATAACTTATAGAAATTACTATTAAACGATTTGGAATTATATGTAACGAAGTGAACGCTTGCTTGGAAAGTATCGGTGTATACTAATATGGAAACGTTTCATGTAACAAAACATTCGAGTAGTGTCATTTTTTGCTCCACTTGAGGAAATGGTCAAACGGAATTCTTCGTTTTATTGGCTAATGTAAATATATGATTTTTAACGTTTACACAGGAGAAAACCACCGGTAAACTGAGAAAATTAAACGTCGTTTGAAATATTTTCCCAGAAATTAGAAGATACGCCTGACATTTAATACTATTCAGAAACGTTACTTGATAAAAGTGTTAATTTTTCTTTTTTTAGAATCTTTTAATAAAAATGTAATAATTGAAGTTTCTAATATTTATTAGTAAACTCATTTAATTATAAATATTTTATAATTATTAGCTTATAAAATATGCATGTGTAATTATATTAACAGAAATGATCTAATTTTAATCGCAGTAAATGATTTTTCATTCAATTTTCATTTAGTAATATACATTAAAAATTTCAAGCGCATTAATCAAATAAAATAAAATAAAACTGCACACAAAGATGAATGTTCGTGAAAATTTAGAAATTGCGATAAACGAACGCGGCTTCGATCTTAAAACTTTTTTTTCAACGATGCATCATAACTCCGTTAAAACCAGCCTGTTATAAATTTCGTATCATAACATGTCTCGGTTGGCGTCGATTGAACCCCCCTCCCATAATTATTTACACATTTTGCACCACTTTCTCAACTTTACAAGTTACATATTTTCTTCTATATTCTAAAAAAAGGTTTGTCATTCTGAAGTTAACAAACATCATAGTTGAAAACTTATTATGATTGGTTTAAACAAATCGATTGGTTTAAATTAATCGAACATTGGGAAAATTTAAAAAATTTAAAATGCAGGTTTGAAGTCATATTCGGCAAATGCTGATTTTAAAAACTGTTTTCTATTTTTATAGCAATTATCATTTTTCTTTATCATTTTTCTTTTATCAAAGAGATATCGGATTTTTTTCAATTAATTCATAGCACGCGTTTACTCTATTTATAATATACATTCGACGAAAGATTTTTACCGCGACAAACAATCACTAATAATAATTTCCCGGCGACTTTTCTCAGTGCAATAAATTTGCCGAAAGAATGTTCGCAAACGTCGCGACGCGCGAAAAATTCGCATTCGCGGTTGTCACGCTGCTTGGCCGTGTAAATGACGGTAATTTGCATGCCGAGATCTAATTGCCAACGAAACGCTATCGCTGACTCGGCGCGGTCGCCAATATTTCCCGCATTATGGCGATTATGTAATTGAGCGAGGTGGGGAGAACCGCCCCACGATCTGGCGACAAAAGAATGCCGCGTCGCGTGTGACAAACAGGTGCTTTTCATTCACGTCGCATTGTGAAAAATACGAATTCTAGGCGATTGACGTAACGTCATGCGTTTGCGGGAATTCGCGCGCTCGGAGTGTTCTCCACGCGATCCTTGAAATACTTTGTCCGGTCAAGCTCGACGCGATGCTAATTTCTGCGGGTGCGTCGACTTGCATTATTTCTTTTACTTATTGTGGGATTTACTTTTACTACTTTGTTGCTCTGCATTTTTATTTCTTTTGATTTCCTTTCCCTTTTTTAACACGGTTTTATTGTATTTTGAGTGCGTTGATATGTTTTTATTACTGAAAATATAGCCATGAACAAAATAATGGGAAAAATGCCAAATTATGCTACACGCAAGTATCTTGAGGGGATTAAATGTAGTAAAAAACTTAAATATCGTAATATTCGTGTTCGAAATTATAATATGTATTTACAAGAAATTATGTACGTACGTAAAAGGCAAGTCGGTATTTGTACAAATTTTGCAACAAATCACTATAACTTTCTTTATTCACTTTTTATGCAATGTATAAAGAAAGCGAAAAAAATTTGCAGAATTTCCAACTTGTAAATCATGTACGTACAAAACTTTTTGTACATAAATATTTCGTAAACGATTTGACGTGTGTCGGTGAAATTCGTTTAATTAAGGTACCACCACGAGATGGGCGCAGATTGTTCGCGAAAGCCAGATGCAGAATAAAGTTTGCGCGAGCCGATGAACGCGCATCTGCAGACCAGTTCTTTAAAAAAAGTCAAGTCCTCAAGGATGCGCGGGAGAGTCTGCTATTGGCCAAGAAAGCCCGCGAATTCTCGATGGCGAGGGCTCGCGACGCCGAGTCAAGGTTCACCAGCTTTGCGCCTCGGAGGTAAACAAAAACGTACTGCGAGTCTCGGCTTCTATATAAAGTCTCCTCGTTTATAGCTTGGATAAACAAATTACACTATCAAGCTACGCGGAACACTCACTGCAATAGAACTTGTGTTTATATTTAGACTTGAAAATGGTATAATCTTGCAATTAAAAAAATTTAACATATGGAAATTTAACATAAGGAAAATTTAACATATGGATGGAAGACGCTAAACATTAATAAATAACCATGCATACGAAATCATCTTCGAGTATCACCTTTCCGCAAATATAAAAGTAAAAGAGATGTTTTTGTTTACGAAAAACCAGATTTTAATTTCGAATTAAATTGGAAATCACTGTTTATACATTTGCATTTGAAATTCGAGGATAAAAGATTATTCAAATAGTTCATTTGAGTATATTTTCTAACACAACTAGGATAAACGCGCACTGTGCTCGTGCTATAGGTTAATTTAGTCAAATATCCACTTTGATAAGTGTCACTTCATATCGACACATGAAAAATTTGGAAATATCATGCCCGTATTCTAACAATCAATTAATCGATGTGTGTCAACCAATTTTTTGAACGATGAATCAGTATTACGTAAATAAATATGAATTTTTTCAATTTATTTTTTATTCCGACAATATACGGCATATAACCTCAAAAAGACTTCGATTTTACAAAATCATTTTTTTATAAGCACATTCAAGCAAGGGTATTAGTTACATCCGCTTTTATTTCTCAAAAACTTTTGTTTTTAATAAACAATGAGCTTATCCCCACCTCAGTCAGGGAAACGAAAAAACGCGCGGAAACAAAGAGGGCGCGCGGGCAAATGTCACTCGTTCAGGGCAAACGGCGAGAGCAGCGAAAGGACCGACTATTTCATATAAGACAATAATCCTTTGTTCGCAGCACGTGCTACGGACGCGAGGTAGCAGCACCGCGTGGTCCAGACGCTCAGCCGGAACCAGTCTCCTGCGCTCTGCGAGACGCGGGAGAATGCCGCGCACTGATTGGTGGCCGTGGCGGCGTGCTTGGTGGGGAAGGAGGGACTAGGCATTTTAGCCCGGAGTTTCTTATTGTTTTACTTTTGCACACGGGATGACGCTCCGCGAGCAAGACCATTGTATGCAGAAACGGCGGGTCGAATTATCGTAATAGCTCGACGGAATGGCGAAAAAAACTGAGGGATATAAGAGGGAGACGGGTGCGGTTAAAAGGAGGGGGGCGTTTAGATGGAATGCACCCAGGACGTTTATATCTATCCGAAGATACCCGCGTATGTATCTTCATATCGAGTGTAAATCTCAATTGGAGCGAGATTATAATGGAGGTAGGCGAGAAAGAGGGCGGGAAATTTGAATTTTCTTGGCTACCCGTAGGATATGTACACCCAGATCGTGTCATAACATACGGAAATGCGTTTTTTAATGTAATATGCAAAGACTATTACCTTTGAAGTTTTATGTTGAATAAATTTATAGCATGTTGAATATGTTCATGTATTAAGTCATGTTCGAGTATACAAATTTAAACAACTGTATTACATTGAATTCGAGTTTTTCAAATAAATATAATTCTAATAAACAAAAATATTCCGATCATTCTGCCTACTTAAATCTTTTATTTAATACGTACTTACGAGCTTTAAATTCTCCTAATTTTTCCTAAATCGTAGAACTAAACCCTTAGACAGGGAATAGATACTTTCCGAACAACGAAACGCGATTTTCGATTAGCCGACTGCACGGTGTAAGATTTATCTCGAAAATAAGTGCAACTGCTGAACATCCAGTGC
This sequence comes from Aradophagus sp. ZL-2020, assembly GCA_022817685.1. Taxonomy (NCBI): domain Eukaryota; kingdom Metazoa; phylum Arthropoda; class Insecta; order Hymenoptera; family Scelionidae; genus Aradophagus; species Aradophagus sp. ZL-2020. The sequence goes on from JABFOV010006417.1 coordinate 8,029, forward strand.
AGGTTTTATGGCATTCGGGGCACGTGCGCGCGGCTTCCTCGAGAGCGGAGGTAAATAAGCCCGAATGATTATTTAATTCAGGATGCCGCGGTAAAGTGGAAAAATTAAGTCGCGGCGGGTCCGTGGCGTCGGCGTTACGCGTCATTAACCGCGATACAGTTTCAGTGTCGATAACGCTAAACGCACTTCCATTTCGTTGGGCCCCGAGCTCAGTCAGCGTGAAATGGATAAAGCGCGGCTGCAACGCCACGGTTTAATAATCGAATGCGGAGCAAAGTTTGCGCGCAAATTTGCGCGTTCGGAGGAAGTCGAAATGTTTATTTTCCTGCGCAAGTCGATTTCGAAATGAGGAGAAGAAATGTCGACTACATTTTTATTAATGTTGGTAAAATAAAGGATTATGACATTAAAATGCTTTATTTGTTTTTTATTACTAGATTTAAGTTACGACCAAATTTAAAATAGAAGATGAAAAAATTCGGAATGAATATATCATACAGGATAATTTTATATTATAGATTTGGATCACTAATACTAAAAAAAAAAATATTTTGGACAGTTTTCACATACATTTTTCTTTTAAATTATTATACATAATTTTGTTAAACAATTTTTTTCTGATTTTTGCTAATTTTTCATTTTAGGGAAAACTAAAAGGAAAATACAGTCTTGTCTCATGTCTGTCTTTTCGCCTATTGACAAGAAAAAAAGACGGGAAGTAGCACGAGAGAAGAGGAAAAACGTAAAGAAAGAAAGCGAAAAAGGGCCGACCAATCACGACGCTCGATGGGTTATCGAGGCAACTATGGGCCCCAGGGCCCCGGGCCTTATCTTGACCCTCGAGGCAGACACTGGTCATGCGAACCGGGCGCTCCTTTGGCGGCTTCCGGTTAGCGCGCTTCCGGTCGTCATCCTCCGCGGAATCGTCGCGCCATTCAGCCGTTCGGGGACGCTCGTATCTCGCCGTGGTCACGCTCGCTGCGCCACGTGGGACCTGGCGTTTCACGCGTGTTTTAATAATCCACTTTGCTCGGCGCAAACCCCGACCCCTATCCTTGGCCAGGAAGAGCGCAAAAAGCCGCCGGGTAATTGCCGGGAGCGCGGGAACCGAGGCCCAACTTGCGCCACACACGCGCGGATTTCGCCGGTCAAGGGTCGCGAGGTCATGCGCGCAGCTGAGGAAAATTGACCGCGGTACCGTTAACTTACGCTCGCCGCTTTCGGACGAAATTGTTATGTTTGCATACGACAATTTGCGGTGGATTACGTACACTGCCAAAACAAGTGATGGCTTCAAAGATGCTTTCAACGAGAAAGAGGGACATGAGTAATGCTTGGAAAAAAGACGTAAATAGACGTAATTTTTTCGTGCTATAGTGAAGACCATGCTAAAATGTTTCTTCGTGCCGTGTAGGTTTCCTTTTACGTATGCCTTTTTCTATACTTTTTTCATTTGTTTTTTATTTCTGACTTAACGTTGAAGTAAACGTTAAAATATATATATATATATATATATATATAAGTAATATATATTTCTTAGTGTAAATTTTAAAACGGTACAATCAGTTAACATTGTTTCAACACACCCCTAACTTCAATTTATTAATTTACACAATATCGCATCAACGAAGATGTTCATTCACGCTTCTACGAACAGTTGTTTTGTTTTGTTGACATTTGTGATCAGTATATCAATATATGTGTTTCTATTGTTTGACGTTGCAGCAAAGGTTAATAACTTAGAGAAATAATTGATAAGTTATTTATATTGCAATTCAACGGCAATGACTAATAGCACGACCAGCGAAGTTTGTCTTATCGGATCGTATTTTTATATCGCGAGATATGCAAACACAATCCATATTGATGTTGACAGTTAAATGTAATGTGGCGTTTCTAATCACAGCACCACGGTCATTTACAGTTGAGTCAACGTGATTTATGAAGAAAAGCACTATTCCGTTTTGAGCCGGTCGTTTTATGCAAACAATGGCGGACTGTGAATTATGAATTTTCGTTCTCAAACTTGACACGAGTCACAGTGTAACACTTTCGATGTTTTATTATGTATTATTATTATTATTATTGTTGTTGTTGTTGTTGTTGTTGTTGTTGTTGTTGTTGTTGTTGTTGTTGTTGTTGTTGTTATCATTATTATTATTATCATTATCATTATTATTATTTGACATTTGATATATTTAAATAAGACAACGAAATAATCCGAGTAAAAAATGTTTGATTAATTTTTAATTTAAAATTTATACAATGTGATGTGATTGATTAAATATATTTACTCAGGAAATGTAGTGTTCTGATTAATTTAAATTTATACCTAACGTTTAAATTAATTTTAATCTACATCATACGTTTAATTACATACAGCATACTTTTTATAAAAGTTTGCATTCAAACTTCTTAATTCGATGTAAACAATACAAGTATTTTTTTTCCTGACGCAACAATAACAAGGTAAGCAACGATCAATTTTGATATCGCCTTTACTTGCCGATAATTCTAACCAAGCTTGTTAGATACATCGCGAAGTAATATGCTCCTGGTCTTACAATTGCGATCCGAGTAGAGCGATATACGTGCGCGCGCGTAATCAACTTCTGATTTATGAGATTTGATCCGACCGCAGGAATAGATTTCGTACGCCGTCAATT
>JABFOV010006418.1:0-10688 GCA_022817685.1 Aradophagus sp. ZL-2020
CGGCAGAAGACACTCGTCGTCGTGACGACAAGTGATGTGCTTGTGCTGTGTGAGATTCAGTGAGTTAGGTGTTATTGATCTATGTGTTAGGTGGAGTCGTCTGATGGGGTCATGTGACCGGATTGTGTGGGGTTGGGGTGATGTTTTTAATTGTCGGTTTTTTTTTTTTTTTTTTTTTTTTTTTTTTTTTTTTTTTTTTATGAACATTGAACTGCCAATGTCAGACGGTCGTACTTGCCGGCAAAGTTGCGGCGCGCTTTTTGAATCAACGAAACGAGAGCTCGTTCGCCGCAATTTTCGCGAGAAAGTTGAAAACTGTTATGGATAAGTAAAAGAAATTGAAACTCGATTGGCAAGGCAAGCATTTTGCGAATGAAAAAAAAGTAGTCACAACGTTGAATTAGAAATGCCTGATGGGTACAGTGAAAGTTTTGATGCTCACGCGTTTTGTAATTGGATTGCGAAATCATTGGTATTATATCTTCGAACGAAGTAATTCGCGATTTGTTTTCATGATGGTAATCGAATTCATTCTTTTTTCTTTTTTATAGTGATTTCAAAGAAATTAGAAAGACGCGTTGTTACGTTCCAAATATGAAAAATTGTAAAAAAAGAAGAAGAATGCAGCTCGTTAATAAAAAAAAATGGATTGTTCAATCGACGATTTTCAAAAGTAAATTATAACAGGTGAATGAAAAATTCATCACATACATTTTATACGTGATAAATACCAAAACGTGATACCAAAACGTGATAGATATCAAAATAAAAAACATGCATCAATCGAAAATTTATAATTAAAATAAGTTACGTCACGGTGATTGGGTTTTGAAAGTGCAAGAGTGATTTTGATTGGCTAATAAAGTAAATGTCTTCAGCTCGTTAAGTAGTCAATTCAAAACGATCAATTACATTAATTTATTTTTCTCAGTGAATATTGGACTATAAAAGCAAATATTTAAACTATAATTTTTTTAGTAATACAATTTTTTATTAGTTATAGAATACTTTATGACTTGTGTTGGTGATTGAAAAACATAGCAAGTCTATAATTTTTTTTCTCAATACTCAGTGAGTCATTAAACTTTAACGTTTTGTTAATTAACTATTTTTCTTCTTTTACTATTTGATGACTGACTCATTATAAAACTCATGTCGCAATGCAAAAATGAGAGGTTTTCATTAACATGCCATGTGATTTACATGACAGACAGGATTTCAGGATACCGTCGTTTGTCAACGACGGGAATCGGCCGAACAGTTGGACAAACCAACGTGAATTGACCTGTCAAGAATGTCAAACGAAACGCGATGGAAAGTACTTCGTGACGTAATCAAGTGACTCGTGATATCGGATTCAAATCCCTGGAGCTAATGCAACTGACAAAGTGCTGTTGATGCTGAATAGAAATTAATAGTTTCCGTGGGAAATCGCCAATGAAACTATGCTTTGGGATTGATCGAAACAAAAGTTTGACTGATCAAAAGAACATATCCAAATAGTATTGCTAATTGATTTAATATTTTAATTTGAATGAATTAATTAGTAAATTAATGAATTGATTTCATTAATTTCGAATCGCAACGAAATTTTAAAATAATTAATTACAAAAAAGTCTTACAAATTTCTAAATGTAGCGGAAATTCGCAAACTTTATTTGCAACGAATTAAAACTCTGATCAATTCTAGATTAAAACGTATACAATTTTACAATGGAAATCACAAGTGATACAAATGTGATATATGTACTTGAAAAATCTACTTCAACTACTTTGCATTTGTCTTAGATTTGTACTCGTCAGAATGATATCGTCATTTGTAGTGATGTCATTGTGATATCGCTATAAATTGACAGTGAAATTATTGTGATATCACAGTCATATCGCGGTGAAATCATTGTGGGATATCACTGTGATAACGCAATGACCTTCCTGCGATATCGCTGCATGATATTGAAGTGATATCACACTGACGGGGAAATGGTGATTTACTTATGATATATGTGTGATATCATTGAGATGCAATTATGATATGCAGTGATATTCACATACGCATGTGATATCACTGTAATATTATCGCTATACATTTGTAATATTGCGATATCACTGTGATATCATTGTGATACACTTTTGATACTGTGATATCATTCTGATATCATTGTGATGTCGCTATGAATTAACAGTGAAATTATTCTGATATCGCGGAGATATCATTGTGATACTGTCATACGTATGTCATATCACTGTGATGTCATTGGGATACAATTGTGATATTCTGATACGCTGTGATATTTACATACGCATGTGATATCACTGTAATACCATTGTGATACATTTGGAATATTGTGATATCACGGTGATGTCATTGTGATACACTTTTAATATCGTGATATCATTCTGATATCATTGTGACGTTGCTATAAATTAACAGTGAAATTATTCTGATATCGCGGAGATATCATTGTGATATTGTCATACGTATGTCATATCACTGTGATATCATTGGGATACAATTGTGATATTCTGATACGCATGTGATATCACTGTAATGCCATTGTGATACATTTGGAATATTGTGATATCACTGTGATATCATTGTGATACACTTTCAATCTTGTGATATCGTTGTATAATTTCTAATTGTATCGGAAATTAGTGGCAATTAATTATCATTGAAAAAAAGAAACGAAAACAAAACTTCTGCAGGTTCATTGAAGCGAACGAGACATGTTGTCGATCGAACCGAAAGCCAGTGCCGCGATTGCGGGCGTTAAAGTCGCCCGAATGACGACACGCGGCGCGCTACTAGCCGGCGCAAAAACATCGCGGTCGCCGAGGGCAAGGCACGGGAAAAGACGGGACAAGGACGCCGCGAGGCTCGCCGTCTTCGTCGTGCGTGAGCCCCGTTATTCGAAATGTTGGTCATAGCTCTCGGCTCTGGCGCGGCTGTCACGGCCGGCGGAGCAACGCCGAGATAACTTTGGCGCGCGTGCGCGCGCCCCCTCCCCTTTCCCACTGCCGCGACATTCGCGAAAAGTAAATCGTCGTAACTGTTCCGTGCCTCGCGGCCACTCTCGACGGTCCCACGTCCTAGACTCAACGGGGAGAAAAAATACACCGTTAGTCACCTCCTGCGTTACGTTACACCGGGCCGATTTTCGCACCGCGCCATTGTTTTCGTTTGATCATCGGCGGATTCGTAACGATCTGACGAGACTGTTATGAGATTTTCTGAATGGCGGGAAGTCTTTGGGGAGAATCGAGAGAGAAAGGAGTTTTTTTTTTTTTTTTTCTTAATGAAAAATTTTGTTTATGTACGCAAGAATTATGTAAAATATTTAAATACAATTAATACGAATTGAAACCCTTGTGTTAAATTATTTACGTAAATCCTTTGGGTTGAAAATTAAAACAAAATTTTTTTGCGACATTTAAAAGAAGTTTTTTTTAATTACGTTTCGTTTTAAAAATGTTAATTCGCAACTTCAAAAAATGATATCACGACCATATTTTACGTCACGAACATGAAGATTAATTCATTAATTAAATAGTGTTTGTTGTTCCTCGACATGGTCTAATTAAAAGTACAATGTTCCAGATAAGATTTTTTTTCTTACATATTTTTCAATGCTTGATTATCCATCGAGGTTGTTCTGCAGTTTATAAAGTTAATCTGGCATGATTAAATCTAATCTCATGAAAATCAATGAAATATTGTACGTAAATTATGTTTACGTTTTTTTTTTCCCTGTTAGAATGGAGTCTGCTAAAGATTAATTATGTCGCTACAAACGGTATGTTTTATGTAGAGTATAATTAATCACGCAACGCTGGAGTGTGAACAAAGAAAAATAATGTTTTATTAATATACTTTAGAAAATAACGAAAGGTTTTACTAGGTCAATTGTGTTATTGGGTTTTTATGAATGATTTGGATTTAAAATTCAGATGAAAAAAGTATTACGTTTTTCTATTTTATGCTAAAATAAGTAGCGTTGACTATTTGAACATTAAATTCAAGATACTTTAATAAAAACAAATATTAAAACATTGAAATACATGACAAATGCTATTGATTTGATATTGATAAATTAAATTTTATATTTTTTAATTCTACTAGACTATTACGCGCGCTTCGCGCGCGCCTTTTTTATGAAATTTTATTATTTAAAATACCTTTTGGTGAAATTAGAAATAATACATTTATAATTTTTTATTTTTGTTCAATACTTTTACGCATTATCTACAATTAACAATTCAAAAATGACAAATTTCGCGCCTTTTTCAAAGACCATGCTCCACGGAACAATCTCATTGGATAATAAAAGCGTTACACTCAACTAACTTCAGGGTTTCATCAACTTTATTAATTGGGAATTATTTTATTACTCATTCTGCATTACTTTTCATAATTTTTACCATAATAACTTATTTGACAAAAATATTTACAGGGGCAATGTAATTGCTGGAAAGTTTCTTTGAAAATTCCGGTCAAAGTCGAATGAAAAACGACCGATTAACAGGCCAACGACTCTGCACGTTATTCCCAGATACTCAACACGAAAATTAATACTCGATGTCCGTTTGGATGAATGGGTCGAGTAGAAAATGAATGTCATAATGTAAAATAAGTATCGTACCACTGTTGCAGAAAATACGATACCGGCTATCAATACAGAGCCACTTAGCCATCACTTCCGACAACGCGTAAAGTTGAGTCATTAAATCAAAATCGCTTTATAATATGCACCGATTTCGATTCGTTGTGCCAATTATCAAATTTTTGACGACTGACTTTTTTCACGAGAAGAAAACTTTGCGTTACATTTTGCTTAATTGTTTTTGTTTTCATTCAAATAGAATCATCAATAATCAATGTAAACAAGTTTATATACAGTGTAAACAAATTTGAATAAAATGTAAACATTTAAATACGATGTAAACGAGTTTGAATAAAATGTAAACAAGTTTATATACAATGTAAACAAATTTCAATAAAACGTGAACATTTAAATACGATGTAAACGAGTTTGAATAAAATATAAACAAGTTTATATACAATATAAACAAATTTGAATAAAATGTAAACATTTAAATACGATGTAAACGAGTTTGAATAAAATGTAAACAAGTTTATATACAATGTAAACAAATTTGAATAAAATGTAAACATATAAATACGAAGTAAACGAGTTTGAATAAAATGTAAACAAGTTTATATATAATGTAAACAAATTTCAATAAAACGTGAACATTTAAATACGATGTAAACGAGTTTGAATAAAATGTAAACAAGTTTATATACAATGTAAACAAATTTGAACAAAATATTTAAATGCAATCATTTAAATACAATGTAAACAAGTTTTCAAGAAGTGTAAACAAATGACATACTAGAATGTAAACAAATTTAATTAAAATGTAAATACATTTAAATAGAATGTAAACAAGTTTAAAAAGAATGTAAATTGCAATAAAACGCAAAGAAATTTTAATAGAACTAGATAATAATGTTTTTTCTTTCCGTGAATAAATTAGAAAATCTAAGTTACTGCGATAAAAAGTTTGACGCAACGAAATCCGCGTGGAAAATAGCGATTCCGAAGTACAAAATAGTTATTTCAACTACGATTAAAGGAATGCACGCGCTTAATTAGTCGCCCGCGATTCATTTTCACTTTTTATTCCGCTATGGCGCTTGTTGTCCTTTTTTAAGCGCGACTTTTGAGCGCGCAAAGAAAAAGGGAACAAGAAGCGTACTCCGCACATTTAACGAGATAATGAACAGCCAAGTAACATTTGCATACAGGAATCGATATTATTATTATGATGCTGCGCACTCCGCTGTCGAATGTGGCACGTTGAGAACCGGCAAAGGCATTCTGGGAATGTATATGGCCTTCTTTCCAATAACTGTGCAGATCGTAAGAAAGTTAATATACGTTTTTCAACTGCCGGCTAGTATGTTCCTATCTCTTTCTTTTTTCTTTTCCAGCAATTATCTGTTCAAGTATCTCAAATTTGTTGGAAATACGATAAAAATAGTTATTCTCTTGACTAACGTTGTGTTAAAACGTGTATGGAAAGTGGGTGTTAAATATTGAAGTTTATAAATTTTGATGTTAATGATCTTGTATGAACTAAATCAAAATTATTGAACGATTGTTTAATAATACCGAATGGTACGACAGTTGTAATTATTTATATTTTTAATTCTACATGCTAAAGAACAACTTTTTTGGTTTATGGTGTTTGTTGAAATAAGCCTCTAAATATTAACTTAATGACAAATAAAGATTGTTGATTGAAACTTAAAATGTATATCGACATTATTAGAATTTTTGAAAAATTTAAACTCGATACATTTACTTCAAAAGTTTTATTTAAATTTGTCAAAAATTACTTATTTAAACAAATATTTTCTCATGAAAAACTTCCAGTTGTATTTTGCCTTATTTTACTTTCCGATTTTTCTTTGTTAATAACAATTGGTTATAATATATATGAATAATTAATAAAAACATCAAGTTAATCAATATAAATCAATCATGTAAGTAAATAAATAAAAGAAAAAGTAAAACAATTATAAAATGAAATTAGCATTCATGAATGAACAAAAGCTATCTAAAGATTGACTTGTTTCGTTGGAAACTTGGGAAGGCAAGAAACGCGAGATATTTGCCCGGTCGTTTCAGTTGGCCGCAGCAACGACTCGTTACACATTTCACGCACGCCGTTTCCTCGCGTCAATCCCGGCGGAAAAGCTCGAAGGTAAATAGCGTGCTCTCGCGGCCGGCGAGCGTTACGAAAGAAGTCGAGCGTTGCGAGCGCTCGAGGAAAATTGGAAACGAGAGAAGGCCGCGGGTTCGTTGTTGTTTCCGAGAGCGGCATTTGTCCGGCGACTTTTTGCCCCCGAAACTTGCGACGACAGTTTCACCGGCCGTAAACTTTTCATTTCGGAATCCCGAGTGAAAAATCACTCGTTCGTCGTGGCGTTCTGTTCAGCGAAATTGAGTTTACGTAAGGACAGTCAGCGTTATGAAATGTTATGTCGGTGGTTAATTGTTTATAATGTAAATAAAACTGATGAGAATTAAATAAGAATTAAATATGTTCCTAAAGTTTCCAACGTTTATTAGTAAACGAAAATAAAATTCGATATACTTTTCTTTATACAAATAATAGCATTGTTTGATTGAATATTGTTACAAGCAAAATCTAGAATATTTCAATACCTGAGAATATAATTTTTTCATTTTTGATTACAATATATGCTACTGAATTATATATAATTAATTTTCCTTTATTAATAAACGTTGGAAATTTCGACTTCATAATTCAATGACGTTATTTGTGATAATTGTTTTGAAAGGAAAAAATAAATAAATAAATAAATAGAACTTGAAATCACTTAAAGTAAAGTAAAATTCAAAGTAAATTGTTATTGATTCAAAGTAAAAATATGATTTGATGGAAATGAAAATAAAAATTCAATTTTTTTTCAAAAGGGATGAAACTGATTTTTCAAGTTTATAACAAAATAATGAAACTTATCCTGACTTCAACGTTTCCTTCCTTTCGTTTACATTTCGGTCCATGAATTCGACCCAAATTCCACGTGTCCGGATCACGTTAACGTATCACATTAAATCATGACGAAGCAAGTGAACGACGAGCGAGGAATAATTAATTCCATCGAAAAGTTCTGTAAACATCGCGGGCCAATAAGGATTCAATAAACCGCGCGAGTCGGCCGCGCCTCGTTTACACGTCGGCCATCCAGATGCCAGATCACGCTGTATCCGCTTACTTTTCGATCGGCCACAAGAAGCACGTAAACCAAATCCACGCTAAATTTACATTCGCCAACATTTCATCGGGACAACGTCCCCGTTCCGTCGAGTCACGATCATGTTTTATGATATGAAGTAACGCACTGGCGCGCATCACGACCAAAACATTTTCCTCGAAACACCCACGTCCTGATCCTTCGCGTCGACACTTGAACTTGGGTTCAGGCTGAAAGTTACTAGCGTCAATTCGGTGAAAAAACATTTTTTCATGACAAAAATAATAACGTTGAATGGAATTTATAGATTGTTAAAAATAATGATATTAATAACAGTAATTATAATAATAATGAATAACCTTGGGTAGTTTTTTTTCATAATTTACCTGAATTTATTTTAAATCGAATAACGTACATCATTTTCAACGTTTACGAGTAAACGAAAAAAAAAAATTAAAAATTAATCAAAATATTTTCTTATTACATAATAAAGAATATTTATTTAATAGTAAAACCAATTTTGAGAAATACATTCGGCAAAATCAATGTAGAAAAATCCATTTGACTCAATGTTCGTTTGCAAACTTCACGTACATCAATTTTAACCGGAAGCCATCGATTTCATATGGAATGAATCCTTGTTAGGAAGGAGAATGAAAAAATCTTCACATCCGCCAAAATACTATATTTATGTACATAATATAAATACTTATGTAATTTATTATAAAAAAAAAATCATGTATTAATCCTTTAAATATTCCACAACTATCGTTTTATGCATACAAATGGCATAATTTGAAAAATCGTATAATATTTGAGCAACGTGATTGAACGTTACAGGGCTCCGACGATAACGGGGAAGTTACCTGGCTGGATGCCGAGAATCCGTGTCCCTTCACTCGAGCACGGCGCATGCTAGGTCGCGGTACCCCGGCCACCCCCCATGGCCGCGCGACACGTGGAACAAAGGCGTCGTCGCTGCTCGCCCCGGTGACGTCATCAACGCGCGGCGTTTTCCCCGTGCGGCCCGGAAAAGCGCGCGTCGCGGCTCGGCGTCTGCGACGGACGTGCACCTCGGGCAATGGAGTGCCGCGTACTGCATCGCAAGGAGCCAGCTACGAGCGATGGCCTCCGCTCGAGTGGAAGGAACCGCCGAGGAATGAGACGGCGATGGAAGGAGCCTGTTACCCGCCGGCAGCCGGCGTCCCCGCCAGGCCCTCTCACTCCTGTGCCACGGTCGGCAAAGACGCGAGGCGAGCGGAAAAAGAGACGCGAGAACTGCGGTCCGATGGAAAAGGAGCCAAACGATTGTCGCTTCATTTTATCAAATCATTGTTTTTTTTTTTTCAACTTGTCTGACCTTTTTTATCGTGTGTTTATTGTCATTTTGTTGCTGTTTACTTTTTCGCAATGGAAATACATCTTTTTGTTACAAGTGATTTTTAATGTTTGACCTTTAAATGTTATCGATTTGCATGCAAGTGTTACTTAAAAGTGAGACAAACGTACGAAGATTGTACACTGTAGTATTAAGATTTACAAATTTTCGTCCTTGGAAATGATGATTTTGTTTACTAATAAATGTTGTGAATTTCGAGCATATAATTTCAGTAGATAACTAAACAAAAAAGTGCAAAAAAATTGATAAAAAAAATGAATGATGAAAAAATAAATGAAAAAAGACAAAAAAAAAGAAAGGGAAGTAAACGTCACGTGGTGTTCCCAAGCGGTCACCCATCCAAGTACTGACCACGCTCGGCGCCACTTAACTTCGGTGATCGGACGAGAACCGGTGCTTTTTTTTTTTTTTTAATTCGTTTATTTATCCATTTTACATAATAATACAAAAAAAAACTGTAATAAACGGAACAGTATACATAATATTGGAGATAGACAATGCGGTTAAGGCGCTAACACTCGAAGTCGTGGAAGTATAACATGAAATAATCTTATTAAAGGAAAACATTTTAAATACAATTGTTTATAATAATATACATAATCCATCTCATGATATTGTTTCAGAAAAAGAATGACAGGATACGAGCGAAAAAAACTGAAACTGTATTAATCACTTGGAAATTTTGGAGGTTACGAGACTTTAAATAATTATAATTATAATTATATGACTAGGTATATAATGAGGCTATTTACACTATGTACAAAATTCGTTTGTTACAAAGAAACAGGATATATATGTCATATCCACCAATAGACCTCTTTGTTGAGTCTTTTCTTGTCTAAAATGTCTCTATTCGGAAGAGCCATATTGAATTTCAGGTCTAAATTGTCATGCAGACTAGAACTATTGGCTGGATATGGCAATTGTTTGTTGTTATTATGTCTTGCAATGTGATAGATGAGAGGAATATTTGTGTTATCTTGGATATAACCTAATTGGTCCAGATACAGGAAAGCCTCAGGTGGGATGTAACCCGAAGTTAAAGTATTCTCAAAATACATAGGATTCGGGTACAATGCTCCGAATATCAAACCGTTTTCTTTTATTTTCGCCGCTTGAGCAAAGTGATTCCTTATTAGATTTAATATAAAAATATCTATTCTAGGAATATTTGCTAAATTATAAATTTTTTTGTTACTAATATAATGATAAAAATTTGTGTGTTCAGACCTGTATTTTCTCATGCAAGCTCTAAGACATCTCCTCTCAAAAACTCGAATTTTTTCCATTACGGAAGCACTTACGTTGTACCATATAGGGCATCCATAAGTAATGATTGGACGAACTAACAACTGGTAACAGATGAGTTTTACTTTGGGTTTAGGTGTTTATGAAAGAACAATCTACTTAATTTGAAAAAAGCTTTTCTTGCTTTGTCTAGCTGTGTACTGACGTGCTTCATATAATGCAGTCTGTCATCAATATAAATGCCCAGATATT
>JABFOV010006419.1:0-10689 GCA_022817685.1 Aradophagus sp. ZL-2020
ATATTGGATCTGGGCCAAATTTACATTCAAAAACTGACATATAATTCAAAATAAATCTTCAAATTCAACCTCGATTATCCACACAATATCATTATTACAATATTAGTTCAATATTGTACAACAACATTTTTATTACAAAAGTTCTGGTTTTAGAATTCAACATTGTAATGTTTCTTTCCGAGTAAATATGCAACCGATTGCTTTGTAAAGTTACTTTACAAAAAGAAGAAAAAAAGGAATAACGAAAAGTGAAAAAAAAAAGACAAAAGAAGTACAGCTCCATTATAAATTGTTCAAACAATGAAAATGCAACAGTTTCCTTTTCACGCTTTACGTCTTAACCGTAAATCACGATCATAAATCCGCGTTTAAAAATAATAAAGTTATAATTTTTTACTTAGGCGCACAATTCATTTTTGCGTAATTTAACGTCACCGCTTATTTGAATAATATGTCGTGTCGCTACAAACGCGCCACAAATTGTTCTGGTTCTCGAGTCCCGTTTGTTTATCTCGGCGATTTTTTAAATTAATTACAATCCAAGTGACGAAAGTAGTTAACAAAACAAACGGAGAAGCCAAAAAGGCGCAAAATAAATAAATGAAAAAAATAATAACAGAAGGAAAAGAACATAACAAAACAACGTGGAAAAACAAAAACAATATGGAATAAAAAAAAATTAATGAAAAAATGGGAAAAGCAACTTAAAATTTCTACGTCACTCACCGATCGAGCGTTCTTCACGCGTCGAATCTTATCGCGAGTTGCGCGTGAATACAATTTCATAGAAAGATATAAATATTAAATATTGGGATGCAAATTTTATCGCGGCAGTTATTCACGTAGAACGTTGGCGTTCGTTGATTCAATGAGATGCGTGATAACGAGCGTAGCGAAACAATCGTGGGACTTTTTACGGGTTGTGTCGAACGTAACTCGAAACGAAACTGCGCCTATTGGATAAAAGCGTAATCGTCATTGGCGAATCTTTATGATAACGTGACTTTGCTCGTCAAAAATCATTGCTTTTTTATTTACGTTTCGTAAAAGCCGAAAATGGAAAAAAAATTTTATAAAAAAAAGGATCGATAAATGTATTAAATGCGCCTTTTACCTTCAAATCCTAGTACAATTGAAATTGTAGGGAAAAGCTGTAAATGTGGTAAATCAATTAAGATTCAACATGGGGGCGTGACCTCGACAAAAATGGCGTCGTTCGTCATAAACTTTGTTTTGTTATTAAATTATCGTATTATCGTGTATAACATCGAAATTGTGAACAATTGAACTCGATGCAATTCGTTTCCTTTTTTACTACTTTTAACTACATACATATTATGGCGAATACTTTTGACAAGAGAATACTTTTGACAAATTTTATACACGTTTCATGTCGAAGGTAGTTTTGACACAGATGGCGCACTAGTAAACATCAGTTCAACAAAATTAGCTTGATTACATCTTTCGCTATAGATATGCAATATTCAAATATTCTTTTCCAAAAAACTATGCACGTATCAAGTCTGAAGAAACGTAAGGCAATATCAGTCGATCAAAAGCGTTAATTCACAAATTTCAAAGCGCTTCTTTACAATTTTTCAGTGTGGAGGTAAAAAACTTTTTTACTTGTATCACGAGTATTGCATTTTATATTTACATATTTTTTTCGCAAAATTACCACGCCATAATACAACAAAAGATTTTTTTTTATTAAAGCGGCGATCGATGTTCGATTTGTAATTTCGAAGTCCGAGCGTGTCAAAGCAATTTTGAAATTTTTCGCCTAATTGCGAATGTATCCGCGCGTTCCGCGCGGAAGCGGTAACTCATCGTTGCGCCAGAAGTGACTTTAGCTTTTATCCATTGCACACACTTGATTGAGTTTTCGCTACCCTCAAGTGATAAATGAGAACGTGTCCAGGAACGATGGGAAAATCAGGCGATTATAACGAGATAGACTACTAATCAAGCCTCGATGGCCTTTGTTGCGAACTAATCGATGATGCTTGATTAAAAGAATCTAAAGGGTCGACGCGTTTGCAAAAGATAATACTTTTCGAGACGACGCTTTCGCCGAGGACGGATAAGCTAATTTATAAGCAAGTTTTATGAAATAAGTTATCTTCGCTATTTCCCCCCCTTTTTTTATACGATACCGAGTTTCGAGATATCGATCTAAGATAAACTAATACAAACTCGGTGAAAATGATAAAATTTTAAAAAAAGTCTAGTGACAGTCGGACATCTCGTAATATCGGCAAAAGCCGTCTCATCGTGACTTATCTTGCATTATTCCTGCAATGTCTAATTAAAACGAATTAATGAAAGTGACAACGAAATTCGACGACCATGGTGGTTCTCGATTCAACCGACACCGCGACGGCGATCGTAATTGACATTCACTTGTGCACCGAGAAAACGATATCGTACAATATGGATTGCAAAATTTCCAGCATGCTCATTGGTCGAAATAAAACGATCTAGAAATGTCATTGGCTGAAGTCAGTTATGATGTGATATCGTAAACAGTTTACTATATGAAATTTTCAGTGTTTTACGATATATTAAGTATAGATTACAATTTGGTGTTCCAGTATGGATTGTAAAATTTCCAGCATGCTCATTGGTAGAATTAAAACGATCTAGTAATGTGTTCTTGAAGTTTCCAACGTTTAGTAGTAAACGAAAATAAAATCTGATGTACTTTTCTTTATACAAACATTAATATTTTTTGATTGGGTAATTTTACAGAAAACAACTAGAATATTTCAATGTTTGAAAATAAATTTTTTTTATTTTTGATTACAATTTATGTTACTAAATTATATATGATTAATTTTCGTTGATTGATAAACATTGGAAACTTCAACTCCATTCTAGTAATGTCATTGGCTGAAGTCAGTTACGATATGATATCGTAAGCAGTTTACTATATAAAATTGTCCACTTTACGATATATGAAGTAGAGATTACAATATGGTTTTCTCAGTGTATTCATCAATACAAAACTCAACGTTTCACGATAAAAATCAAAATAGCATTGGTCGGAAAATCCTTTGTCCTCGCGCACCATTTTCTTCCGGGATATATTTCGCGCTCTTACGGACTATGTTAATTCCAGAACACCCTGTTTGTGCATTATTCTATCAAGCGCGGAGGTGAAACTGAATGTAATGCGCGCAGTCGCAGATCTTTTTTTTTTCTATATTTCCTTGGTAATTGGAAAAAACGTGTCTGCGCGCGCATTTGTTTTGACGCCATACTTTCGCACTTAGTTAATGCCGCGCGCCCAACGCGAAAGAAAGGTTACATTCATTCGATAATAATTTTTTTTCATTATCTCGGAAAAAGCTGCGCGACACTGTGCCCGAAACTACTTAAACGAAAAACACTTTGTCTTGAAAAATGTAACCTTTAATGTTACAGGAGTGTGTTACCTCGTTATTCGTACAATTTAAGCGTCTTAACGTTAATCAGTTGAAATAAGATGCTTCGTATACAGTTTGATAAATAGTCGAGTTCTTGGGTGTGTTGGTACAGATTAAAGAAAAGTTTTAGAACGCAATATCGATCTTCAAATGTCACAATCAATACGAATGATCATATTACTTTAATCGAAAAAAATGTCCAATAGAAATGTTTGTGATTTCTATTAATTTCCTTTTCTCCATTTTTCAAAATCACGAATAACAGTAGAAACACAAATGTTCTAATTCAATATACATTTCTAAATTTTTCTATATCAATATAAACCGTATTTAAAATTTGAAAAAAAAAAAAACTTTACACCATTATTTAGTGATACTTTTATAACATTGCTCATCGCCAATAATTAACAAAGAGTTAATAATTACACAAAAACTTTTTGTTACTCAAAACTGAAATAAGAAATGTGAAATGCGTTGTTTGTACATTATTTAAAACATCTCTGATTAGCTTCGAAGAGTCTTCTGATATTTCGTATCATAAGTTATTATTATATTCTCAAACGTGATACATCTCATGAAAAGTGTAATTACCAATTACACAACTGTCACAAATTGATTCAATTTATATTTACATCAAAGACTTAACCCACTTTAGTTTTTCTCTTGCCTGCATTTCCGTGACATATATTTGATGTTATTTTATACACGTGGGTAGAGTCAACCTAACTTCGTATCACCAAACGAACTCACAATTTATCAAGTATCACATTTGTCATTCCACGGTAACGTTTGCATAATAAAAAGATACATCGCGTACAATATGTTTTGTTGAAAATAGAGGTCGCTGGTGTAAATAAATTATATTTACATATATACATTGACGGTTGTGAAGTACGATGCGTTTGTCTTTCGTTACGAATTGGAACAACAATAACAATCGGAGACAAATTCGATGTTTTCTTTTTTTTTCAATTTAATAAGCTTTATCGGAATGAACATAACTGCTATTCACGTTATTTGTTCATTCTAATATATATGTTTGTAGTAAGACCCAATAAGTTATGAGATTATTAGGTGACTCGTACATTCTGTTCGACAGTTTATTTCATTAATTATGATCTTTATTTTGTAATTCGTAATGAAAATGTTTGCATAAAAAGAATAAATTAGCCCTAAGATTCTGTTAAAATATCAAATAATAAATTGGAAAAAATGAGTTTTGAGTTGGTAGCTTGGAGGGCTACCAACGTAAAAATCATTTTCCCGATTTTAGTACGATGGTTGGTATCAGTTGAAGGCAAGTGGTACCAACATATTTTATTTGTGAATTTGGAAAACTGATTTTGGTATAAATGTGGACGAGAGAGGCGCAATATTGTTAAAACCAATAAAAAATTACTTTATAAATATTGTTGTCTAATGTTGGATTGCAAATTATTCTAAAAACAAACAAAGCCAGCTTTTAAAACCAAAACAAACTTTTCTTTTTCCATATTTTCAGTTTCACAAACCACAGTCTTCGAAAAGAAAATACTCACGTCGTTTGCAAACGTCAACGCTCGACCACTCTTTTTCTACGGTTACAGAACAATTTGTTTGACGGTACTGTTTGCCATGCGGATGTTTATATTTACTTATTTCACTGGATGAAGAAAGAAAAAAGGACGAGGATGTAGAGCACCGCACGCGTACTGTGGTTTCGGTTCCGCTTGACAGATTAGTGTTAATCACATTTCGAATGCAAGACGCATTAGCCAAAGCTTCATGGTCACCTCAAAATGAGCGCCAGTGTCAGTGGTACGATCAGGATAAAGGGCGCCCGCGAGTCCGCGCTGCCGCCATGCTGCATCGCTGCCGGATTCTCACCTGAAATCAGAGTGGTCGATTTTATTGATCGTTAATTTTATTGATATTCTTGAAAGTTCCAACGTTTATTAGTAAACGACAATTTGATACAATTTTCATATTCCTGAAGTTTCCAACGTTTATTAATAAACGAAAATTAAATCTGATATACTTTTCTTCATACAAATTATAATATTTTTTGATTAGATAATTTTAAAAGAAGAAGGTAGAATATTTCAATGTTTGAGAATATAACTTTTTCATTTTTAATTGCAATATATGTTACTAAATTATATATCATGAATTTTCGTTTATTAATAAACGTTGGAAACTTCAACTTTATATTTTATTGTCACTTATAAAGAGATTATTCTATATTTTATTATATTATATATTTTATTATATGATTATTTGTAATTAATTATTTATGATTAATTAATTATTTGAAATTGGATTTCACGTTGATTTATATTCTTTACAAGAACAAGTGTTTTTAACGAAACGCAATTTAATCAATTTTTTCATTTTCAGACACAAATTGCAATTTTTAATACTTTGTTTTTTCTTTCAGTGTTTCGTTGAATAACACATGTTTTTGCAATTTGAATTGCAACGCAAATTGTTTAACATAATTGCAACATAAATTGCATAACGTAATTGTAATTTAGAGCACTATTTTCCTTTTTAGTGTTTTCGTAATGTTGTTGTTTGTAATAAAATATTACCTTAAAATTGTATATACGTTAAAAAAATATTGTATTTCCAGTACAATTTCTTTGTCAAATTGATCGTCGAGAATAATTATCGGATACTTTTGACATTCGACATTGTCAACGAAGGTGTTTTCGAGGGCCGTTCTCCAAGAAAATTATTCACAAACAAATCCTGAAATTCGGAATATAATAAGTTTTATCTGTAAAAAAGTTGCGAGACAGATATCAAAGAAGAAAGTTGTTTCTGCGAATTTTAACGCGATGCCATCCGAGCGAAGTTAAGGTAGGGTGGCACGGATAAATCTCGTTCTTAAGTTAAAAATAAAAAAAAAAAGAAGAAAAAAAAACGAGATATTCGAATGGTGAAGCTACTCGAGATTTGTGCGCTATTCTTTTTATGGAAATCAAAGTGGGATAAACTTTATTTAACATTTTGACGGAAAAAAATGAATGAATAAATAAATGAGGGAAGAAAAGAAGCGGAAATGAATGATGATCAAAATGCGTTTATGTAAATGAGTCGACGTCGTATTATGTTTTATTTTATTTACGAATATCCGAAGTATTGATATTCTCGGTAGGAGATTTTTAATCAAAATCATAATCATAAATTTTTGTTTGTTTTATTTTAAAATGATATTTACGTCCCGAAGAGAACTGTTGTCAATGGTATGGTAAGATATTATTGATCCATCGGAATCTTTGACCACTTGTTTTTTATTTCTCAAACAGAATGGAAGTCGTTTAATCACAGCATTAGAGCATCCGGTCGTTTCGGTCTGAGCGGCAATATATTATGGTTTACCAGGTTAAAAGCTCCAAAGAAATTGAGTAGCGCAAAAACAAAAGTGAGACGATTATCCATACTAACTCAGGCATCATTAACAATCTAAAGGACAGTGATTAGGGTGAAGTACCGTTTTTCCAAGTGCGACTACACGAAAAAATGAGATCAAACGGACGATGGAAATTCAATCAATAATTAATCAATTATTCAATACAAGCCGAAAAGTACTAATATTCGATGTATAAATATATATTACGTACATTTTTGATTACAATAAAATATAAAACATAGATTTATAATAATCAAAATTCATAACACAAAAATGTGAATTAGATATTTTTCAAAAGTTTTCATCTCTATTGATTTTGCCGCTATTCGACTTTTTTTTACTATAAATGCAATATACAGTAATAACAGCGATATGCAAATGTAAATGAAATTTCCAACGTTTATTAGTAAACGAAAATTATTTCTAATACAATTTAACAACATATATTTTTTCATTAGAACTGAAAAATTGTGTTCTAAAAGTTGACTATGTTCATAATTTTTCTTGTAAAATTATTTGATAAAATATCCTATCGTTTTTAAATGTAGGAAATTGTATCAGATTTAATTTTCGTTTACTTATAAACGTTGGAAATTTCAAAAGCATATATACAAATATATTAAAAGTTGCATAATGCCAGGGCTACGCATGGTTCGCGTTTTTGAAAAGTACAAGAAGTAACGTTGAAATGCTCGCATCTCCGTGATACCGTGGCGAAATTTATTGTTGTCTTCGGAGAATCCATGAATAAAAATGTGAACGTGAGTTAAAAAAAAAAAATTAAACTATTGGAAATTCAAATTACGGTAACCAATACGTAACCTTGCAAAAAATTAACGTACACTTGTTTTATCGTGTACTTAAAATCTTTTTTTTTTTTGCCCAGTAAAAGGGGACAAAACAAATTAGACTGACTGGCGTATAAAAACACTTTAACTGATTATTTCTTTAACGAGCGGAATCTAATTTTGGATACACCCTGATTGTTTTGCTTTTTTTCCCGCCGCCGCAAAAACGGGGGATGTAAATGTCACGTGTGGGACAAGGTGTCTCATTAAACAAATCGTTTTGTTTTCGTTGTCGGGCGGACGGTCGAAGAATAAAATCGCCGGACTTGTTCCTGCGATTTCACAAAGGCCGCGTCGGATTTCTGATCCCGCGTAATTACGCAAGAGCGCCGGCGCGTTTCGCCAAGATCACAACAACTGGGAATAAACCGGAATACATTTGTTCGCGCGGGAGGAAAAATATTATGTTACTCCGAAATTAATTTACGTTCGAGTCGCTCGAGTAAATATCAAGTTTACGTAAGTGAGAATAACATTGACGTGAATTGTTTAAAGCCACGCAACATTGGCTGGATTTATTTTATTTATTTATATATTATATATATTATTTATTTGTATATTCGTTTACATATTTATACATTTTTTTATATTCATTTACATATATTAGTTTATTCACGAAAATACGAAAAAATTGTTTTGAAAATACTTCCCTGAACAAAAATGATTCATTATTTCAGTCAAAGTATGAATGTCTTATTTGCCAGTTATGCAAGGTTGAATTATTTTTGCGAAATCTCTTTCGAAAAAATTGCCTTTGTCGAAATTATTAACGAGATGCTTTTTCGAAGAATTATCTCACAAAAGTATTTTCGCGGAAAATACTACAAAGACTCCTCTCTTCACAATGAACTTTTAATACGATGATATTTGTATGTCCGCTGTAACAGTCGCGTCCATGTTGTTGCGAATTTATTTCGCAAAATACAAAGCCTGTATATTGCATTGTATATATTTAAAGCGAGAGCTGTTTTTCCAATGTGTACGTATAGTATCATTATGACATTAGTAAAACGAATTCCGAAACAAAAAGCAGAGAAGAAAAAACGAACGAAAGAGAGGACGAGAGTGAAGCGAACGACAAGCGATAAAAAAACAGAAGAAGGAGAAGAAAAAAGTCGCGGCTGTTCAACCGCGATCGGCAAACGTCTATATCCAATTATTCTGTGCCGAAATTGCACTATCCGTTGACTGGCACGGATTTTTCTTCTTTTTCTTGACGTAACAATCAGAGGTCACTAGGGCTGACTAAACCTCAATGGTAATATTGATAGTTTTCGATAGTTTTGAAGACTATCGATAATACTATCGACTCAAACAAAAGTATATATTTACAACGCTTACGTAACAACTTGAAACCAAATTAAACGTTAATTTATTTATAAATGTTACTTAACTGTCTAGCAGTTTGATAACACGTCCTTAGCAGATTGCTTGGTACCAAGTTTTTCAAGTATTCCTAATAAATAACTTGTGTTTTGAAAGTGAAAAAAAATGTTTCGATAGTACTGTCGATAATTATCGATAGTTGAGACCTGAACTATCGAATTATTTCGATAGTCAGACTATCGAGGTTTGGTCAGCCCTAGTTGTATCTACTGCTGATTAAACCTCAATTGTTATATCGATAGTTTTCAATAGTATAAACCATCAAAAGTGTTCGATAATTTTAAAGACTATCGGTAATACTGTCGACTTAAACAAAAGTATATATTTACAACGCTTACGTAACAACTTGAAACCAAATTAAACGTCAATTTATTTATAAATGTTACTGGACTGTCTAACAGTTTGATAACACGTCCTTAACAGATTGCTTGGTACCAAGTTTTTCAAGTATTCCTAATAGTTCTTAAGTTTTAGAAGTGAGAAACATATTTCGATAGTGCTATCGATAACTATCGATAGTTAAGCCTTGAACCATCGAATTATTTCGATAGTCAGACTACCGAGGTTTGGTCAGCCCTAGTTGTATCTACTGCTGATTAAACCTCAATTGTTATATCGACAGTTTTCAATAGTATAAACCATCAAAAGTGTTCGATAATTTTAAAGACTATCGGTAATACTGTCGACTCAAACAAAAGTATATATTTACAACGTTTACGTAACAACTTGAAACCAAATTAAACGTCAATTTATTCATAAATGTTACTGGACTGTCTAACAGTTTAATAACACGTCCTTAACAGATTGCTTGGTACCAAGTTTTTCAAGTATTTCTAATATTTCTTAGGTTTTAGAAGTGAGAAACATATTTCGATAATACTATCGATAACTATCGATAGTTAAGCCTTGAACCATCGAATTATTTCGATAGTTAGACTATCGAGGTTTAGTCAGCCCTAGAGGTCACACACTATGACAGTTAGTAGAAATATGCAGAGATGGCGCTGGAAAAGCGTGTATTACGTATACAGTTCCCAGCGCCATCTCTGCTTATTGCTCCCGAAAAGTGACAAGGTGAGATACCCTTGGTAACAATTGCCAGTTTTGCACGCTTTCGCGGCATTATTCATCGGGATCACGTCAACGCCATAATTTTGCCGGGTTTCGTTCGTGAGGCCGCGTTTTCGTGGCGATCGATTTCGCGTAACGGCATTAATAAGCGGCTTGTTAGGATCCCGGGCCAGGTCGGCGCGAGGCTTAACTTCGCGGCCGTCCGGTTGGAAATGTCTTTGTCGGCGAAGAGAGAATTAAGTTGCCGCGGAACGAGCGTCATAAATCTTGCCTTTTTCCAGCGACATTTTGCGCCGTAAAGCCGAGAACGTCACGTGAGTGATAGCGCTCTCGAGGGGGGGGGGGGGGGGGGGTGGGGGGGGGTGAAAAAGATGCTCGGACGGCAAAAACGCCGAGACCGGAACCTTTTCCGGCCGGCATCCCCCCCTGTGTGGGTAACCCTCCCCCTTTCTTTTACACCCCCCCCCGCCCCCCCGACCCCCCCACACCTCTCGTGCCCCTCTCTCTGTGTAAAACAAAAAAACTATACTCAATATCTCACTCTAGCCTCATCTTGTCTCCT
>JABFOV010006420.1:0-10688 GCA_022817685.1 Aradophagus sp. ZL-2020
GGCTAGTGCCTCACTCACGCTCACTGAAGCCGTTTGCACAGCCTCCTGCACGATCACTGCTCTCGGTTGTACAGTATTCTGCTCCGTGAAGATAACGTTTCGTCGTTTGGTACTTGCTTCAGCATCGTCTGAGTCGTTTCGCGGCTCTGGTGTAGGCTCGTTGTTGTTATGATTGTTGTTGCTATGATTATTACTCGTTGAAGTTGATTCTTCTGGTGCTGAAAAACCAGCCGGACTGCTGTTGTCCTGCGCATGCGCGACACCGCTGGACGAATCTTCACTACCCATAGTGCGTCCAAGATCATCAGCACTTGGACTCAACTCTGAACTCTGTTGGCCCATGGGCTTGGTTTTACCTGAACTGGACTTTTTCCGCTTTGAGCTCTGACTTGGATTGGTTGGTGGATTTGAACGACGTCGCGGCGCGGGCTTGTTGTTCAAGTCTGGCGAGTTGCGCAGTTGTTCCGCATACTCGGTCAAAATTGCGTAGATCCTTTGTGTGGTCTGTTCATCTTCCTGCGGCTTTTGTTGTGGCTTCGCGATTGGCGAGACTTTTGACGTATTGGTGGCACTGGTCTTCACGGTCTTTGGCGTAGCCTTCTTGGCGGCTTTCGGAGATGGTGCTGGTGTTGTTTTCCCAGCAGACGGCGCGGATGACGGAGCTGGAGTGACACAGGGACTAGACGAACTTTGGGAGGTAACACTTAGAGCTGGCGAGGCAGAGGGTTGACAGTAGCTGGTAACCACTACCACAGGTGCTGGATTGGAGATCTTGGGCCCTGACTGATTCACGTAAGCCAGTGAAACTTTCTGCTGGAAGATCTGTGAGCCATCTTGTTGTTGGAAGGTTACCGTATTACCGTTACTCGAAAACTCACTGTTGGATGACTGCGCTGGGATTATAAGCGATTGACCAAGACCGGAAACCGAGGTGCTTTGTTGTTGTTTGGTTGCGACAGACTGCGCAGTCTGAGTTTGAACAGTAGTCGTGGCACCTGATTGATTCTGTAGCTGAGGCTGTATCGTACTGCGCTCTTTCACTTGCTCGAGTACACTTTCAAATTCACGTAGTTGCTCGAGAGTTGTGGAACTCACCTGATTGGGTACATCGATAGGTGTATTCAGCAACGTTTCAGTACGAACAGCTGGCTGACTGGTGGATTGCGTTTGCGTTTGCGTTTGAGGCTGCTGTGATTGTGATTGGCTAGATTGCTGGTTCGTTGACTGTTGTAACCTTGATGTTGCAAGAACTGTCTGGATTGCGCCTGTGTTGATTTGTTGTCGCAAAGGTGCACGGATGATATTTACTTTAACTACGGGCGCGCGATTACCAGGGACAGCTGAGCTTGCATGTGATATCGCTGGGATGATATTAAGCTGGCTTGGATTGGTTGTGGAGATGGTAACAGGGATCTTGTGCGTGTACATTACTCCAGACGAGGAATTATGTATGTTTTGGACAAGTTGAGTGAGTGTCTGGCTCACGGCTGGACTGCTTGCAGTTTGATTACTAGCACTTGCGGCGCTCGGGCTTTGCACAATGCCTAGAATCTGTCGGTTACCAGTGGCAACTGGTAAATTTGGTATGTTGTTGGGCATAGATTGAATACCAGCGGTGGGCTGTGCATTCGCGGTCTGCACAGATTTGGATAAATTGTTATTTTTAGTCCGACTAATGCTGTCAGTAGTTGATGTAACTTCGATGGTGTTGGTTGTAGTATTGGTTGTTGCGATATAGATGGTCTTGCCGAACGCTTGTTGGAACTTTGGCAGACTGGTGCTTTGAGGCAAGGAGTTGTAGGGATTTGCCAGTACGTTTCTTTGGGTTGTGATTGTCGTGATTTGAGGAGTACCATCGGGTCTGCAAACAAATTTAATCTGGTCGTTAGTCGAACTGGCTAAGGGCGATGCTGACTCAGATGGTGACTGGCCACGGTTGGCTCGTCGTGAGGTCGTCACGTTCCGTGGACTGTCTGGCCCCAAAGTTGAAGTATTATTAGAGTCTGTTGGCGATGCGTCGGCCGGCTGATTTGCTTCTTCGCCGACATCATGAAGCGACGAGGATGTCTGTCCGGCTGGGCTCATACCTACACCACTGTCATGGCCACTAGATGAAGGAGTGCCAGGTAGCTGAGGGCCTGATGCCACGTTCGATGTTACAATCGTTCTGTTACTGTTGCCTGGACTTTGCGCCACGTTTCTTGACAATTGCACGACATTTACAGTGGATCGTACCCGCGGAGGTACCATCATATCTAGAGAATTCATGCCTGGCACATTTTTCGCCAGAATATCTGAATCAGTGACAGCTTGAGCGAGAAGGTCGTAGTTTTTCCTTAGTCCACCCTTGCCGACAGTCTTCTTACCTCTCTTGCCGCCCTTTTGCTTTCTATAATTCATATTCTTTTGAATGTTAAGTAACTCATCACTGAAATCGCCAGTGAATTTCTTCGATTTAGAAAGCTTGCGGTCGACTTCGTCTGTCCGCGTTAAAACAATTTTTGGGTTTAAGTTGAGCGTGTTAAACATGAACTTGGAACCGGCAGTTACATCGTTCGAGCCATTGTCTTTGTTTACTTTCGCTTGAATTTTTTTGGGCTTTTTCGCGTTCTGTGGCCGGTACATGCGTAATGATTTGAGCACCGCGGGGTCAGTTCGTTTTTCTGTGATGATCAAATCTGTGGCTGTATATGCAGAGCCCTTGATAGTTTCACGTTTGTTTTCATCGAGATCCGCGGAGAAGAGTGTGATAATGTCACCATTACTGACATCTGAGCCACTCGCATCATCGATGGTACCATGCACGTTCTCATTGACAAGCATGTGAAAGTGAGAGACTGTCTCTGGACTGAGCTTCTTTGACTTAGCGCGCTTCTTTAATAGTGAATCATCGCATTTTTTTGGCTTTTGTCTGCATCCATCACTGCCAAGACTGTCAGTTTGACTGTCCTGGGTGTTGGTATCATCACTGTCATCACTTAAAACAGCTGCCTTTCTCTTAAAACGCTTAGTCTTTGGCTCAGCACTATCGTAATCACTTTCTGATGAATCTAGTCGATGTACTTTACGAGATCGTCCAGTCCGTCGTACAGGCATCACGCTGCCACTATCCGAATCTGTACTGTCATCTAAACTACGCCGCGCAGTTGATCTCTTGAACGTACTAGCAGGCTGGAAGCTGCCGAATTGTTCAGATCCGTCCGAAGGTATATCAGCCCACTGTTCATAGCCTTTCTCTATTCCAAAGAAAACATCTTTTGTGTCGTCCTCAGACGGCCAATCTTTGAATTGTGAGTAATCAATGTTTAGATACTTGAGCTCCTTGTTTGTACTGCGCATTTCTTCAGCGTTCTCCAGGTAGCGCTCGCATAGGCTATTTAATTCATTCCAGTCTAGAACCCAGCTAAGCATATGGTACCTGGGACTGCTCAATACTACAGCCAAATCGTCACACAACTGCGCTGACAGACCAAGTTTTTCTGCATCAAGAACTTGGTTCGGCACTGACTTCTCATCGTAATTAGCTGACCCCGTTACCGCATCACCCTTTATCAAAATTAGAGCGTCTAGTGACCGTTCAACGTTCGCGGGCGAATCCTTCTTTAAATCCACATCCTCAAATGTTTCATAATTAAAGTAGAGGTCATCTTCGATTGTTCCACCTGGCGCCCTTTTCTGTGGTTGTTCCTCTTTTGAATCCTTACCTGTTTTCATCTGATTGCACTTGTCCCCTTCTTTCTTTGTTGGCGAGGACAGCAAACTTTTAAGTAGCTGGTCCGTGCACTCGAAACTCTTGTCAAAATTGTTGTTTGGAAAATCAAAATTTTTGGGCTTCGAGGGTGACAGTACGAGTGGGGCAGGGAACGTCCCGCGCTCCACGTCCTTGTCCTTGCTCTGTTCGACTTCGTTTCCTGTTGAAACTGTATCCTCGACAGTATCTCCGTTTTCTTTTATCTTACCACATGCCACCGCGAATTCCTTGATCCGATCAAAACACAACCGAGTCGGGTTCAATGAGAAGGCCGTGAGCACGCACTCGCGCGCAATACCGACGTTGCTTACAAGAACGTCTGACAATTCCAAAAAATGCGTGCTCAAGCGTTTTGCCGTCTCCCGCACTTTTTCTTTATCTGCTTTGGCTTTCTGACTCTCCAGCTCATTCATATCTGTTGTCAGCGCTCGAATATACAATTCGATGACCAAGGGCTTCATGCTTTCTCCAAACTAAAATCAAAATGTTGTTATGAAAAATTTAATTTCATTGTCACATTATTTTTAATTTTTACTTATATATTTTTGTTTAATTATTATAATTATTATATTTAATTAATATATTAGAAACTGTCTAATTTTAAAACAAAGATAGAAATAGAATTCATAAATAAAATGACACATAATTCAGAATCCTGTAGATCTATATAAAATTTATATGCATGCAAAGTTTACCGTCAACATAAATTTTATTTATTTATTTATTCAAGTTATTTATTTTAGCTAAAAAATAAACAATAGAAACTTGATCTATATAACTCACATGTTTTGAAAGTACGTTGCAGAAAATGTATATGTGTTGAGCACTTTCGGCAGGTTCGGTTAATTTTCTAATCATGCCGGGCAACGTTGGTGAAACATCTTTTAATTTCGAGTGTAACAACGCCCAGGAATTCAATATCTGCTCTAAAGTGTTGGCGCCTGTTTCGGTAACAGGACGAATCATGCCGGCAGTCACAAGGTACTGAGCCACCAATTCTGCCGCCTTAGTGGAGTTCCTCCAAACTCTTGCTGAACCATATTTTGTCGGCTTCTCTCCGCTTAGTCGCTGTACCAATTCAAGCCCTTCGTTCAAGTCCATTAATTTTAACTAAAACAAGTGGATGTTACGTTAGGTAAACACATCGTAAACGTTAATTTAATTTTACAAGCATTAAGAACTTTTCGGCTATTGAGTTTCATTGATAAAACTTGTTTATGGATTAAAAAGCAAAAGCATGAATTAATGTTTGGTTTATGTCTTACTTGAGCGATTATATCTTGCGTGCGTTTTAATTTATATAAGAGGACAATGTAGACATCCATCATGTAGTGTACGTCGTGAATGTCGGAGACAGAACGCAGTCCGTCGCTCCTTCTGAGCGACCTAACGCAAGCTGCGGCGAGGTTCACCGCTATATCCTCGCAGCGGTCCTCGCAAAGTATCTTCAACCTCATTGCTAATAGTTCACCCTTCTCAGAACAGCAAAATTCTGAAACAGGAAATGTATATCTTTTGTCAACATAATTAAAACCTTTGAAGTTACTATAAAATTCAAATTCAATGGTGATTGAAAAATGTAGTCTCACACTGAAAAAAATAAAAACGTAAAAATAAGTAAATAACAAAAAGGTTTCTAATATATTGGATATATTTCAATTATTTTCATAGTATGGAAATAAAAAAAGATTTCTTCATAGTGTGCGTTTATATTTAATAATTTTTTTCAATTCAGGCAATTCTTACCTTCTTCATGTTTGGCATCGGGTTGACCGTTGAGAATTAGATCAAGACCGGCATTCGCCCATGGATTGTTCACTAAAGATATCAGAGATGAACACTTGGGTGCAGCCGGGTGTTGAGACAAGCCGTTCGCGCACCTCTGCAAAGTAACGCAGAGGTGCGTTCGCGTCGCGGGAGTCAATTTTGGCCACTCCCCACGCAAAACCAGTGTCAAAGTATGCCTGAAAGCAATAGAATACAAATATTAACTGTTGGTGTCGTTTAATATATTACTAAATTACTCGAAAACAAACTTCTATGCAAGTGAAAACTTTGATATTTTAATACAGTAAAGTTAGGGAAAATTCTTGCACAATTTCAATTTATATAATTGCTGATCTTAATAATCTTATTTGCTTAAACAAGAATAATAATATTTATAATAAATAAATAAAAAAAATAAATGTCGTCATTAACAAGCAGACAAATTTAGTGGTAAAAAATTTAGCGACAGAAGTTTAAAATAAAATGTACCAATTTAATCTTTAATTTATTAATCTGATTGATCTGTCGCCGTTGTAATGCAACATTGACGAAAAATATTCAAACAATTATCAGATTTTCCTTAATCGACGAGAAAAGAACGAAATCAAATTACAAAAGTGACCTTATTCAGGGGAAAAAAAAACTTTTTTCTCCCCCGCGATGTAATATTGCCTAAAATGCAAGCGATCGACTCAATAAAATATTACGTTTGAAAATATTGGATTTTACGCATGGCGCTAATAATAAAATGTCAAATAAAAATTGCACGGATTACAAATGTGATTCGCCGTTTTTATGTAGCGTTTGATTAACAAAGCACAATTTAAAAGGAGGTGCAAACAACAGTCGGCAGATGCCAATACTTTAAAAATGTTAAATCTAAAAACTAATTAATTAATCAAAAAATTAAGCGCCTAGCGTTGTATTTTTTGATGTCGCGTTCAATTAAAAAATTAATCTAACGGAGGATCTCGTTTCTTGGACTTTTGGCGGCGCAACGAGACCGCAAATAAGATTAATAAATGGAGGACTGTTGAATCGTTTGGAAAAAGTTGTAATTTGTCTGGGTGGAAAACTGCGAAACTGTTTATTGCGTTTCCTTTGTAAAATCAATATCGCTTGAATTATCACTTGGGTTTGCTTTTCTCTGCGAAATAATTTTAATTTCTTATCTGAAAGGATGATCATTGAAATTTACAGAGATTGAGATTTACTTTAAATTGTCTAAACTCTGTTGATATTAGTGAAATTTCTTTAATTTATTGACATTGGTATTGATGTATTAATATACGTTATTTTAATATTTACAAACAGTTGCAACAATTTGGTCATTCAAAAATGGTAGTTGAAGTTTAACAAACCTATTTCAAATGACACTTTTAATATTTACGTTGCCATTGTATAATCAAATTACAACTTTTTATCAGTAAACTTGGTCGCAGTACCGATAAACAGAAAACTTAAACACAAATAACAATATGATTTATATATTTTTTGGGTCTATTATTACGTATTTGTTTATTGTTTTTTTATTCATTTATATTCTTTTTTTTATCTTTTTCATTTTTCAATATTTTTTATTCAACCGTACATTGAACTTACTTGTAGGCCCATTCTATAAGAGACTGGGTTGCCTCTGGGGTTGCTGTTGGAATAAAATTTGTGACTTGCTCCCAGGCGGACAGAAGTGTGTTCACCTTGTCGCCGTACTTTTTTTTGCTATCACTCAATGTTGCTTCAAGCCCCTGAAAAAAGTGCATTTAAAAAACGTTAATATACATCTGACGAAAGAGTTGAGCATTAGTCATGATTAAGGATATCCCCCATATTTTGCAATTCAATAAGTAGCCATCATTTAAATTCTTATTTATACGAATATTTTCATTTTTTGTAGAAATCTTCCTTACCGACGATGTACAATTATACGTCGCCATACATTTTTTTTTGTTGCAAACTTGCAATTTTCATACTTTTATTAAATTAAGTGGAAATCTATAATTAATTTAAGAATAACAATTAAAATATTTCATACACATTTCAATATTTGGCATCTGTTTAATGTAGAAATTTGTTTTTAATAAAAAGTCTTGTTTGTTAAAAAATGTTTTACAAAAATATGATTTCTATTTGTCTTTTAGATTCATTTTTTATTCTTTATCAATATTTCAAATTTAATAAAATACCAATCTCAAATTTATTTTTCTTGTGTTTTCCTGGACGAAGAATTATTTTTTAGGGCTCAAGATAATTACAGAATAATTACTTTGCTTGAGTAATTGATTATTAATTATAATTAAATGATTTGTAATTTGATACACTTACAATGACTCTGAATACATGAAACAGAAAATTATTCATGATACAAAATAAAAGTTATAAAGAAATGTAAACAAAAAAACCTAAACAATGAGGACTTTTTCAGGTTTTGCCAAGTTTGATAAATTTCTAATATTCTATATATATAGATTTCTAAAGATTCTAAATTCCATTTAGTCACCTTAAACACAAATATTGAAAAAAATAAGAAACACATTTGAAGTGTAGTGATATACAAAAATTGAACATCAAATGAAGGTGAAGTTAAACATTTCTAATTCATTCCTTATTTTAATGCTTCTATGAAAACATTTAAAATGTCTATTCAAGCTCTAATTTAGCTTATCATCTTTGCAGTTAAAATCCACCAAATTTAGTCAAAGCTGAACCCAAAATCAACTGTACTAAAATTTTCCAACATTTATTAGCAAGTGAAAATGAAATGAAGTAAAACTCTCTTCATCCAGAAACAATGGCACATCTTGATGAATAATTTGGCGAGATTAAGCTTGAATATATTAATCTTGTAGAAAACATAATTTTCATTTACAATAAATGTTTTTGAATTATATTTAATTCATATTCCTTTGCCAATAAACGCTGGAAACCTCTAACTACAGGATGAACTTAAAAAAAAAGGGGCAAAAACGAAGACGAAGTTAGCACTCCTCCAATAAGCCATCGCGACGCCAGACGACTTGACAATACTTGTCAAACAGTTGTTGCTGGATTGTTAGGTTATAAACAGTCGAATTTGTGAGGCGAAAAGTCCGAGGGGCGATTATCGGCGAGCGTGTTTGGTTAAGGAAGCGGCCGTAGGAAGGGCATCTGCGAGCGGACGGTTTCGTACGTGTAATTCGGCACGTACGAACACGTACACGCGCTTGGGAGAGCGCGCGCGCGCGCGCGCGCGAGCCACGGAACGCTGGCTACGCCGCGGCGGCGGCCCCTTCGCGCTGCCAACGGATCTAACCTCGTAAATGATGAGAAACGGCGAGTCCTGGAACAGGTTGCGACGCAGGCCGTGCTCCGGGTCATTGCTGGGCTCCGGGGTTATCATGCTTTCGGCGATCGGGCACACTCGTCCATTGGCGACCTTTCACACGCCGTAAACACCGTTGTTTTTGGGGGATACATTTAGCGCCACCGAGGCCGGGCTGAACGTCGACGGCGCCAGCGAATCGCGCGATCGTTTTCCGGGAACACGGCGCGCTCGATCACTACTTCCGGCCGAGCAGGGGGTCCGCGAGATTTTCGTTGCCAAAACTCGTCGAAACTAAGCCCAATTTTTGATGTCAACAGTGCGAGGCTGCCGCGGCGCGACACCTCGCGGCCGCGGCCGCAATTCGCCGACACTGCGAGCGCGCGAGTTTCCGTTTGAATTTGAATTTCGATTCTTCGATTGCGCGACAAATTGGGATTAACTTTTTTGTTTCACGAGTTTTTATTTATTCATGTTTTTCATTTTATATATATATTTATAATAAATTAAATAAATAAATCAATTGGTTGGGACATTGAGGAAGATTTGTTTGGGGGTTTGAATATTTTTTAAGACATTTGTATTTTTTTGTATTATATTGTTTAAATTAAAATTCAAAATTTTTCAAATTTGACAAATATAATAGAATGTACTTTTTTGTTAATCTTTTGTTTATTATTTCCAGTCTCTATTTTTAATTCAATGGGACCAATTCTTCACTGTATTATCGTAGACATTTGAATGTTTAAAAAATTTACATAATAAAGAACGAAGTTAAACAATGGTGATCAATAAAATTTGTATTCGTTTTTACATTTTTTTTTTTTTTTTCATTTTAAGTATATTTTCCATTTTTTTTTGTTTTTTAACTTTGATTTAAATGTCCTCTAAGTAAAAACTTAAAAATAACACGAAAATTAAAAATGAAAACCCGAAAGTTTAGTCTCAAAAACCAAATTTTGAAATCAAATTTTAAATTTCCAACAACTGAAACACTCATCCGTTTTTAAACAAATTATTTCCGCCAATGTCCACGTCTGAAAATAGCTTGGAATTTCTCGTTCTCACTGTCAATCCGTTTTCCGGCCGACACAAAAGTAAATAAATAAATAATAACTTTCGAGCAGATATCGTTTGCTTGGCGTCCACTTATTTCGCCGGGCGCAAATTAAGGCGATTAAACGGGGATTACATTTCTGCGGGAGTCGTGGTACGGCGAAAAAGTGATTGCATTAAGTTCACTTGGCCGAATGCGCGACACTTGGCGCAAAGACGACAACGCGCGACGTTCGAAACTTTGTTTGAATAACATGAACAAAGCTTGTACAGTGCGCCGACAAGAGCTTTGCAAAGTTCGTTTCAACGACGGCATTAAGGACCGACTCGGTTTTTGTTTCACATTTCCTCCTTTCTTTTTCATTTTCGAAATGCAGAATATGTTTTCTTTTTTACTTTTTTAACGCACGTCGATGTCAGCAAAATTACCGTTCTCTTTTGACGAAAGTTGACATTAAGAAACGAATTGGGTAACGAGGCCTTTGAAAAATGAAACAAATCCCAGTTAAAAATAATAATATGATTTCTCATGTGAGAAGTCATATGATTTCTTATATGATTTCTCATATGATTTCTCATATGATTTCTCATATGATTTCTCATGTGACTTCTCATGTGATAACTCACATGAGAAAAAATAGAAATAAAAAGTGAAAAAAAGAAAAATCTAAAATTTTTATATTGATTTTTTGATTTAATTTAAATATTGTATCTGCAATAAACAGAGACAACGAAAAATGTTGGTAAGTTATAATATTATTATTACTTACTTGACACCACTGTTCCACTATTCTCTTCTATAATTTCAAAAATAAA
>JABFOV010006421.1:0-10686 GCA_022817685.1 Aradophagus sp. ZL-2020
CATCAATCCCTTGCCCTCTTCTTAACTTTTAATTATTTTTTTCTTTTCTGTTTCAGAGAAAAAATTGAACTGGTATTTACCCGTTCAAGAGGCGCGGTGTTAAGAAAAGTCGCTTAACAGCGGCTGATCCGC
The DNA here is from genome assembly GCA_022817685.1 of Aradophagus sp. ZL-2020. Classification (NCBI taxonomy): domain Eukaryota; kingdom Metazoa; phylum Arthropoda; class Insecta; order Hymenoptera; family Scelionidae; genus Aradophagus; species Aradophagus sp. ZL-2020. The sequence goes on from JABFOV010006421.1 coordinate 133, forward strand.
CCCCCCCCCTCTCCGCTTTCCTTGCGAGCGTCATGCCCCGCGCGGTACCTGTGAAGCCGCGGCGCGCATGCAGCCCCACTACGACGGCCTCCACCAGGACCAGAACAAAGGAGGTGGCGGCAGCGACCAAGCAGCGTCACTTGCTGCTGGATCTTCCAGTCGTCAACACCGGCCCTTCCTGGCTTGTCGGCCATGCCGCGAGCCTAATACTGTGTGCCCCCTATACAAGTATTTTTGTACAATAAGTGTTATATTCGCTTAAACGTCGCCTTCCCTTGTTTTCAGTGTGCGCCTCCAGATCCCTTTACTTTTAATTTTTAGCTACAACAGACAAAAAAGCGAGCGCGGCTTTGTTGCGCTCTCTATATACAGTCCACTCCTTGTCCCTTTTCGCTTCGCATCACACCTTGCGCCAGCGCATCGCGTTTCCCACATTTGTTCTACTTTCTTTATTCTCAATTTTTCCTCTTTCAACGGCAAGGAAGGCCCTATCAAGGCCCTTCTCTTGACAATTACCTATATTTATTGGGAGAATACCTTGCAATAATGCGAGAGGAAAATATCATACTTTTGCAGAACCTCATTGTTGTATGAATCAACATTATTATTCACCTATTTAGAGTATGTGAAGAAAATTAGATAAAATGAACATAGATATCAATGCAACACAGCTACCTAAATTCTTTCGTCTGTAGAATAATGTAATTCTTAGAAATTACAGTTCACTTGCAAATATTTATCTTGAGAATTAATTATTCTTATCTTTACAGAAGAGAAACTGCGTACAACCTCAAAGCCCGAGAACAATCAGATTGTTAGTTTCTTGCAACGAATGCAACAAGACATAAAAGCTTACGCTAAGAAATTAGAAGAGTTGGAGTTAGTGACGAAAAAAAATGAATTGCTCAAACAATCGAATCAGTTGAGAATGAGAAATAGTCAAAAAGCAGGTGGTAGGTGATTTGACGTGCCATGAATCTCCTGTAATTCGATGACATAGGCTTTAAGGTATTCACCAAGCCAATGCATACGCTTATGACACTGCTAGTGTCCCAACTTCCACTTAGATGGTTGACGTTCGGGCAGTGAGTGATTTGTTGTCACAGTATAGAGATATAGCCGAGAAATTTGAAGATCAGATACTTTTGTTAGATGCAGTCGTGCACATGCATGACATCTCAATATCAACAGTCACTTTGGAACATCGCCTTGTTGTATTAGAAAGGGTTGAAGAATAAGTCGAGCAAAACTCGAAGCACTCGAGGCATTGAAAGCCAAATTGTTACAAGCATACTTTTTATTTTTTATTTAAAAGACGAGACCGAATTACACTGCGATGCTAGCTCAGGAGGAGTTGGTGTCATTTTAATGCAAAAGAAAGAAGGTCATAGACTCCACTTAACCTTTTATTTTTTAAAGCGCACGACCGACACCGAGAGTAAATATAGCTTCGAGTTTAAGATGTCAGCAATTATTTATGCATTGCGTAAATGTAGGATGTACTTTTAAGGTAAAACATTCAAGATTATAACTGATTGTAACGCTTTTACGTTAATTATGAAAAGAAGGTTGTAAGCTACAGAATAGAGCGTTGAATGCTACAGTTGCAAAATTTTTATTATACTCTCGAACACCCAGCAGGATCACGAATGACTTACGTTGATGAGTTAAGTCGTTGTTGTGTTGTGTTGATCGTGGAAGATAATTTTATTGAAGTTAACCTATCATTCAGTCAAGCCTAGGACCTCGATATTGTCGCATAATGATCAAAGTTGGAGCAATGCGAAGATAAATTGTATGACTTAAGAAATGATCTAGTCCACCGTAAAAGAGGCGACAATTTGTTATTTTGTGTTCCAAAGTCAATGTTTTATATCGATATCTCGATAATATGGCACATATGGGCGCAGAGAAGGTATGTCAGTTGAAGAGGCATTACTAGTTTTCCGATGTAAAAAAAGAGTCATAAATCAAATTCGAAATTACCCGTTACAAGAAAAATTGAGGGATTCTTTCACTTTATACCTAAGGGCAATAGACTATTCGAAATCATTCATGTTGACCATTTTGGTCCAATTAATAAAAAGCATTCGGCGAAGTTGTATGTTTTTGAGACAATTGACAACTTTATAAAAGATGTAAAACTCGGCAGGGCGTCGAAAAACTTAGTTACAAATACACAAAATAACATTACACACGTTACTTATACTCTGAACACACATAGGTACTTTTGAAATGCACAAAATAAAATTGCCCGTATTACAATTACACATGTGACAATTGCACACATATTGATTATTCATCACATTTTTTATCAATTATTATCAATTATTTATAACGTGGAAAAATGATTTTAACTGAAAACCTGATTTAAATTAAATCAAGAAGAACTAAAATGTCAAACAAATAAATCAATCAAATCTCACGTTATATTTACTGGAATTTGAAATTCAAATTAAATCTCAAAGAAATCTATTTATAAATTGAATGAATTAACTCAAGACAAGGATTAAAAATAATCAATTGGTTTATTAAACAAACTGAACTAGAACAAACTTGAAATGGCTATAAGAGCCTGATTCGAGCGACGACAAAAATGATTAAATTCGAAAACCCGAATTTAACAAAATCACCAAAAGCACAATCATTCACCGAGCAGGTCACTAATCGTTAAGTCCAAAAAATTAGTTTCACTCTAAACTAGAAAATGAGCGATCACAATCCAGAATTAGTCTTAAACAAATATCGCTCCTCAAGTGATTCTTCGAACGTCAAAAGAAAAATTAACCTTTGTTCAACCGTTGCCAAAAGAAGAATGAACGCTGTTGCCCAAAAACTTTGGTCAACAGCGCCATCGTCATGATAACTCGAAACTCCAAATCATTCGAATCTCGAAAAATTCATGCTCGAGAAGTTCCAAAATATGTAACATAATAAATTAAATGGAATGATTAGTAAATAATATAGACAAATATGGTCTTCGAGAATTTGATTCTTTTGGCAACACAAAATTTAAAATTCCAAACTGAAAATTCAAACGAAATTGGAACACGGCAAAATGCTATGTTACATATTATAATAATAATATAATATATATCAAGCAATTTTTATCAGTTATTTATCACATTTTCTGAATTTTTGGGTTGGGAGAGAGAGTAAAAATAAAATTCGTTGGACGATGTTAGTTTTGAACATTTTTGAGGTCTCTTTTACTCTGAATTTTTCGTATTTGTATTTTTTATGTATAATTTCACGATTAGCTCACATCGTTATAAATTATAACATCAAAAATCGGTTTTCTTACACTCGGAATTTGAGAAATTCAAATTCAATACCGTCGCGGGCAACAGAAAATTCAATTATCCAAAGTCATTCAATTTCAAAAAACAAACGGCGGACCGGGACATTTGATGTTTTTCAGGGCCTAAACCAAAGTTCTTCTCACTCAACATTTTTTTGAGTTATCGTCCCACTCAATACTTTAAATTCATCTCCAGCCGGCAGACCAGAAATTTGTACACGCAGAGAAATGTTTTGTCAATAACACCAAATTTTGGTAATATTGATAAAATGATTTCGTTGATATTTAAGCAACAAAAATATTTTGTTAAATAAACAAATTGTATTTGTATTCTTATGCTTTGTTAATACAACGCATTTCTTTTGTCGATTTGACGAAATCATTTGACTTAAAAACTATGATTTTGTCAATGCAACAAAATAATTTTATTGACTTAAAACATGAGATAATTTGTTTCAACATAACTTTATAACCAAAGTTATTTTGTTGATTCAATGCAAATTTTGATTTCATTCAACAAAACACTAAATGAAGATGAACAATATTGACTCAACGAAATTCTTTTTGTTGCTTAGAATATACATTTCTCTGCGTGTACTGGAGTTCTATTCTCACTTTGACAAAAGAAACATTGCATCGGATTGAGAATTTCATTTTCATCGATTCGGTTGGAATATACGTGTTTCTCAATTTTAATTAGGTCGGTCGAAATCTCGTGTAAAGAAGGTTTCTGTTTTTTTGTTCATACAAACTCTAGCTCGTGGTCAAAATTAGTTAACGTTTAAATTTGAAATACTTATCGATCGCTCCCTACCGGACTAACGTTATTCACCAAATCAAATCAAATCAAATTAACGTTATTCACTATTTCAAATCAAATCAAATTAACGTTATTCACTATTTCAAATCAAACTAACGTTATTCGTAGACACTAATTAAAAAAAAAAAAAATCAGTGATACAACATGAACCTATGTCAGACAATAAATAAAAAAGACTTTAATTTAAGGTCATTAATGATTATTTTGATTGAGAAACTATCATTATTTTTTTTTGCAATTCCAAAAAATATTTACATGAAATGTTCTCTTTTTGGGTCATTTTAGAATGAGCACTTGAAAGCACTTGAAAGAAAATATTATTTTATCTTCTACACGGAAAGAAAAATCAGTCGATTCTCAGTCAAAGCCTTGCCTTTGTCAAAGTGTTACTGAAGTAATAATAACATAAAATTTAAGCCTTCATTACATGAGATAAGAAGAAATTCATTTTGAAATGAATTAATGAAGTAATTCATTTTGAAATGAATTACTTCTTATCTCTGACATGCAAAAATTGTTGTGCAGAATATTGTTTTTATAGATTAAGTCATTGATATAGCTTAATTAATAATTATTTATTTATTTATTTATTTATTTATTCATTTATTTAATTTAATTAACGGGAATATACCCTATACATATAAAGGTCTACGAATAGAATTAAAGTAATTAAAATTAAAATTAATATTAGTTATGACATCAACGAATACAAGTAATACAAAGTATCTCAGTACATGATAACATAACGGATATGCCAAATAGTTACACGAATTTAATTTCCAAGTATTTCTTATAACTACAATAGTCAATTTCAAATATATCGACGTCTGTATCAATTTCATTGCCTAACCTGGATAGACGATTAAAAATCGAGTACCTACCCTTGTTAGTATTAGAATTAGTCACGTAAAATAAATCAACATGTCGCAAGGGTCTGGATGAAACATTAAAAGAGATGTATTCTAACAATTTAGGGCAGTCAAAGTAATTATGCAATATTTTATATAATAGAATAGCATCTCCGATAATTCGTCTAGATTTAAGGGATTGAACCCGGAACTGACTCATGATATTTGAATAGTCATGGTTATAACGATCCATAGGAGTACTGTTCAAATATGCCAAATGCCTCAAAAACCTATGTTGTACCGACTTCAATTCATCCACATAGACCGCATAGAAAGGTGACCAAATCGTGGAGGCATACTCAAGAATTGGCCTTACGAGAGCAATAAAGAGAGTTTTATATATTATTCGTTTTAAGAATTTAAAGTTTCGGTTCAGAAAACCAAGAACCCTGGATGCCTTTGTAGTGATACTGTAAATATGGGTGCTAAATGTACAATCGGTTGAAAATATAACTCCCAGGTCATTCATTTCATTGACTTCCTCAAGAGGACTACCATGAATCGAATATACATGATTATGATTGCACGAGCCCCTCCGCGTGGAAAATCTAAGTACTTCTCTAAGTATTTCTCTATATTAAGTTTCATATGATTTTCTAAGCACCATGTGGCAATCGCATCGAGGTCTTTTTGAAGAAGCAATTCTGAACAAGAATCGTCGATCACCTTAAATAGTTTTACATTGTCCGCATACATAAGGACGTGACTATAGCGCGCCACCCTAGGTAGATCATTGATGTACAGTAAAAATAAAAAGGGGCCTAGGTGAGAACCCTGGGGAACACCCGATAAAATGGGTACCTCTCTTGAGTAATGACCACCAATTTTAACCACCAACTTCCTATTGGCTAGGTAGCTTGACAACCATCATAACAGAGGATCAGCAATACCGTAAGCTGACAGATTACGGATTACAAACGCATGTGGGACTTTGTCAAAAGCTTTGACAAAAAGTCCGTGTATAATACGTCAACCCTACCACGATTGTCAATTACATTCGCTATGTATTGCCAGAATAACGCTAAGTTAGATGTAGTGGATTTCCCACGGCAAAATCCATGTTGTTTTTCAGCGATAATGTGAGCACACTCAACAGACAAGATAGGTGTTATCAATTTTTCAAAACGTTTCGGCATACTGTTCAGTATCGAAATTGGACGGTAATTAGAGATTTCACCTTTGTCTCCCTTCTTAAATATTTGCGTGATCGCACTTTTTTTCCAGATGGTAGGGAAAACTCCTGTGTCCAGTGACATACAAAATAAAATATATAGTAGGCGTGCTAACGCATAACGACAGTTTTTTAAAAAAATGTTTGGAATTCCATCTGGGCCAGCACTACAGTATGTTTTCAAATTTGACAAGGTATCAAAAACGTTCTGGAGCGATATTGTGATGGTACTAACATTGCAGCGCATGTGTGGTTGAAACTCATAATTTAGAGGTATAGATATGGGATAGATTCCAGTTAAACGAGTTTAAATAATAGCTAATAGTAGTATAGTCGCATTTTCTAAAATTTTATGTCAAGTAAGGACGAGATGGTAGATCAGATATGTTAAAATTACAAGTAAATTCGAGAGGAGGGTGATGACGATCGACAACTGATAGGAAATCAAGGGCCGCATAGATTGTAATTACATTTAAATTAGAAAAAAACAAAATCCAGACTATAACCATTCGCATTCTCAACAATATTGTGTTGGTGTAAATTGAAATAATTAACGCTTCGTACAAGAATCGAAGTCATATATATAGTTTGACGCAGAGTATGAACATTATAGGTCGGTTCGCAACCCATTGCAGTATTCCGCCACCGAACATTAGATTAAAGTCACCAGTAATAATGATGTCAGTGTAGGAATAGTGCGAGGTTAAATGTAACAGTGTATTTTCGAGGGCGATGAGTAGATCAGATGTAGGGTTAGGCGGGATGTAAACCGTACCTAATAGGATTTTGTGTTGACCAGTATTCAACAAAATCCACACTTGCTCGATATCGGGGGAGGGATTTGAGATACTTTCACATCGAACTGTAGAATTAACGGTGATCATAACACCTCCTCCTCTTGAAAACACGCTGGACACTTATGACTGATTACATCTATAGGCATTATAACCTCTCAAGGACAATTCAGTCTCCGAAATATCTGGAGTAAGCCAAGTTTCCGTAAATACAATTACATCATAAACGCAAGCAGAAATATTATTGCACAGGTTCCTCAATTTGATACGTAGACCGCGACAATTTTGATAATAAAACGAGATATCTAGACTTTTGTAGACATATTCCCTCGTTTGACGTTTTTTTGCATCACAATCTTTGGGTTCCCGTCAACATATTTAATGGTTAAATTATTTTCACTGTTATCTAATCTCTCTTTCAATTCCATCCGCAGATTTTCAAGGTGAATTTGTTGAATTTTAGTTAGATCGTTTACAATTTTCATATTCTCACGTCTAAAAATGTCTATATTTCTAAATAACGATTTAACAACATCACAGGAATTGAAAGACAGTTTAATAGGGCGACCCCGACAGTTTGTTTTGTCTATACGGACAGCTCGCGTGGTCTGTGGGTTATCTGGCAGTTCACGCAAGAAATCATTAACGCTCGCCAGAAAGTTATCACCATTGCGTTCCTCGGCGAAGCCCAAAAGTAAGACATTGTACGCTCGGTTACTGCGATCCCGCGATTCATCGCACGCGCGATTAACCAACTCAATATCATGATCAATGTCAACCGGTGGGGAATTCTCAAGCATAGCAACGCGTTCTTTAATTTCACCGACTTCGGCTTCGATGGAATTGAGGTGATCCTTGAATGCATTAAATTTACTATTGAAGTCGTTAAAGAGACGTTGATAATGTTCTTCTAATGCCGCAGTTAAAAATTCGCAAGTAATCATTTCGCTTCAATTATTTACTGGGCTAAAAAAAGTGCCGGTATTAGACCAGTACTGGGTCAGTACCGGGTCAGTACCGTATGGCGAGCGTCATTTACCGGTACTGGGCGAAAATAGCGCCATTGATCACTGTCGGCACTATACGAAAATTTTCACCTGGGCATCTTAGTTATCAGATACGAGCAAAAATGATCCTTCTTATCAAAGTTTCGCGAAACGTCTTGAAGTTGAATCTGTAGAAATGCCTTATAAAAATACAATAATTTGTGTGATGTGATGTGGGATGAAAAATATGTTCCGGGAGATGTGGCTAAATTAGCCAAAAGTGCTGAAGGGAAGATGATCCCGGAGGTGTCAAGGGCCGTTTATGACCGGATATACAAAGCATACACGAAGTGGAAAGCAGAAAAAAATATTCCACGGAAGAACAACAGCGAAAACGTCGTGTTAGCCTACATGAAAAATTACTCTTTGACAGCTGCACCGAATAGTTTATACGCGCAAGTGTTCTCGGCGCATCGACATCTATAGCACCAAGTGAGCCTATGACTGATTCTTTGCAAGAAGTTGGGCCACAGAGTACTACACCAGCAACGCCGCCAAGAATGCTCACTAGCCTGCAAATTCAGCAGAAAAAGATAATAGTGCTGTTGTTTAAAACTTCATCAATTGCTATGTAACTATGCGTTAGATTGCAAAATTTTTGAAGCAAATATGAAACGCTGATTTAAAATCATAACTTATTTTCAGGTGTTTTCAAGTTTAACATTTATTTTTTGCTCTCATAGCCCTGATTGAACACCATATTTATTATACGTATAATATACTTATATTATACGTATAAGGGATAAATATGAGCTAAACGCCCAACTAATATACGTATAATATACATAATGTTCTATTGTAATAGGCGTGTTCGCTCCCGAGGGCGTTAGCCCGAGAAAAAAAGAGTCAAAAAGACAACTGAAGGGGAAAAACGGCAACCTCGCACCGTCTCTCTCACCACAAAAATTAAAAAAATGTGTGTAAATGTAACGTATGTAATTGTAACTTGTGTAATTCTAACATGTTTAAATTGAACGTGATTAATTGTAATACGGGCAATTTTATTGTGTGCAATTCAAACATGCCTGAATGTGTTTTGTGTAAAAACATAAAGTGTGTAATGTTATTTTGTGTATTTGTACACAAAGCTTTTTAACACACTGCCTTAAACTTTTTGCTGTCAAATCAATTTCGTCCAAAGAAATCACTGAATCCCTACGAAACTGTTTTTCGATTTATAGCAAACCTAAGCAAATAACTTCTGATAAAGGCATCTGTTTTAGATCGGCCGTGAGTAGAGAGTTTATGCGCGGATTAGGAAATGGTGATGAAATGATAGCCACCGCCTCATCGTGAACTGACGGCCAATTGAACGCGTTAATCGCACTTTAACCATGATGGCAAGTAAGTTAGTTGATACAAACTAGGAACGATTGTGGTTTAAATGCCTCATAGATGTAGAGTTCTATATAAATTATTCGGTCTGTAAATTTACAGTGGAAACGCCCTCTAAGTTATTATTCAAAGTGAGTTAATGAGGGAAGGTACTAGATTTTGTCGGTAAATTCTCAGATAGCCAATCAGAACAGAAAATCGTTGATTTACAAGAATTCCGGGAGGCAGCAAACGATCAAATCGAGAAGTCTCAAAAGTATTACGAAATCCAGTTTGACAAAAGGAGAAAAGAAGCGAGACGACATGATGTAGGTGATTTCATTATGATTCAGAACTTCGATAGTACCTCTTCAACATCTCACAAGCGTATACCCAAATTTAAAGCGCCCTATCAGGTGAAGAAAGTTTTCCGTAACAACTGATACCCGATCTCAGATGTAGAATATCGCCATCAAACTCAACGACAGGTGGACAACGGTACGTGGGCGTATGGAAAGTGGCGAATATAAGTCTCTAGCGCGATCTCTAACATTCCAGAACGAATCAGTATTACACAGATTCAAATCAAGATAGATTCAAATCACGATAGCAAACTGTTATAGATAGCAATAGTATAAGTCAAAATTTAGATTGTCAATTTTATCCCTCATTCCAATCAGGCTGGCCGAATTGTAAGAAAAAAAGTTTCGTTCATGGTATTTTTTTTATTTTTTTTTTTTTTTTTAATCAGCGGCATAAGCTTTGATTTGTTTGAGTGACGCCACTAGTATGTTTGAAAATTAATTTGAGTTTATATAAGTAAGATTTGAACAGTACATTACAACCCACAAAAGTCAGCACAATGAAAATGATTTCATGTTTACGAACTTATTTTTATATTTAAAACACTTTAGTTTTGTTATGCAGAAAATAAATTTAACGCCTATTCTAGATAAAAAAACACGTGGAAAACATAGAAATGTGGATTAGAAAGCACGTTAAAATATTGTTTGCGATCGGGTTCACACCGGTTAAATTACAAATACATTGAGGCATGGTTTGATTAAAATCGGAAATCAAATTAAATTCTTTTCTTTTTCGAAGTCCGTTATTTCGATTTTGAACGCGCGTAGCTAGGTGAAGTGCGGGGCACGGGACGCTGAGTTCGTGCCGACCGCCGCCGAAAAGGCAGGGCTAGTG
>JABFOV010006422.1:0-10686 GCA_022817685.1 Aradophagus sp. ZL-2020
ATATATATTTGACAATATATAGCGTAAGAAAAATTTAATATTTTTATAATCATGCCATTACAATTTTTTTTTTATTTTATTTTGTATAACAATTTCTTATTCTCTTTATTTTTTGTGAAGTCTTGTCACTTTAATTATGAATTGAATTAAAATTGAAACATTAATATGAAAATTGAATCGACAGATTTTTCATTAATATCACTAAGTAGACGAGTTGAACATGTACCAAAAGTTCAAAATTTACTGAGTAAAACAGAGAGTAGAAATCTTTATCTGCATAATAGAAATATTTAAGTGCAACAAAGATATTTCATTTGAACAAATAGTATCCACAGATATTGCAATCTACTATCTAATATATTAAAAAAATATGTATAGATATTTATTTTAACTACCTATTTTCCTCAGTGAATTCAACGACTACTTTTTTCTCAGTGTAACTGTTCCAATCATCCAAAAAATGAACTCCATCTGTGGTCCAAATTGCAATTGTTATTCTCAAGGCACCGCATAGATTTGATTACGCACAACTGTGTTTTGTCGAGCTTTTCGCAAATAGGCGTTTATGGGCTATGAGCATGAAAACTGACCGAATGCGAAACGATTGAAAGTCAATACCAACTGTTGTTATTCGAAAAAGGATTCTCTCACGACTTTCAGGCGAATATCGGTTTAAATGTTCCGAGCCGGGTTGCGACAAGGCGTTTCTCACGTCTTATAGCTTGAAAATCCACATTCGGGTACACACTAAAGTCAAACCGTTCGAATGCAATCACTTTGGATGCGACAAGGCATTCAATACCCTTTACAGACTAAGAGCTCACCAAAGAATTCACAGTGGCGACACATTCAACTGCGAAGAGACTGGATGCGTTAAGTTTTTTACCACATTAAGCGATCTCAAGAAACACATCCGAACCCATACTCAAGAGAGACCTTATAAGTACGTTCTTTTATATCATAATCACTTTTTTTCCTTCGACAAATCCTAGAATTTTACAAAATAAAAAAAAAAGGTTTTGCGGCAAAGTTTGATTTACAAATAATTTTTATCGAGAAATTCATACTGTGAATCATTCTCACACTGAGAAAAATACCACCCAAAACGTAAATGTTTCATAACATCATGAATTTTTTGGATAAAAAATAGCAATTTTACCACCGCACTGTAAAAATAAGTGTATCATTTTGAAACACTTGTGACCTCAAAGACCTAAAAATGTGTCTCAAATAAAGGCGGATTGAGACACTTTTATTATTTTCGGTATCCAAAATTTTTCAAAATGAATTACTCATTTTTTAATACAAAAATAGTACAATTGATTCGATTTCTCATGAAATTTATTTGTCTTTTTTTTTCATATAAAATTTTATTTCTCATTGTATAAATTTGAATTATTTTCATAGAAAATTTTCTAATAATTCCACGATGATATGAAACATAGTCGATTTTTAATCTTCATTACAATAAATTGTATTTAAATTCTCTCAGTGAATTAGTAAACTTTTATTAATGTAATTAATCTATTTCCAGATGCAATTAATGTTTTCTTTTTAATAACTTTTAACGAAGATTTGTGTAAATTACAGATGTCAAGAAAAAGGTTGCGAAAAGGCGTTCACCGCGCCTCATCATTTGAAAACTCACAAAAGAACGCATACAGGAGAGCGTCCTTATAAGTGCTCTTATGTCGACTGCCAACGGTCATTTACGACGCCTTACACTCTAAAGTCTCACTTGAATATACACAGAAAAGTCGTTCATATAAATGAGACGGTAAGTAATCGACTGAAATTAGTTGTGTAAGTTATTTTAAGATGTGGAAATTCGTGAATAAAGCACTGTTACTACGTCAGCTCAACAGTTCATTAAAAAGTAGCTTTAAAATAGAATGATAAAGTAAAATGGTGAATAAGATCTATTTTTGAAAAAAAACTTGCAAACTTTATTGAAATGTATTCAAAATTGAAGAAAAAGTTAAATATCACAGTGTATCATAGTCAAGTTTGAACTTACTTTCAATCTGAATTATTTGTGATTTCAACATTTAAAAACAATAAAATCTCTGACTTTGAAATTTCTAATTTATCAAAACCTCTTATTCATATCATGTATTAAACATTCATATATTAAATTTATATATTAAATTCCATTATCTATGAATATATATTTAAAAACTGAAGCTGTACAAGTAATTTTTTAAAAATCACGTTTCTTATTTATGGTTATACAATAATTTTTAACATTCAATAATTCTATTTCTAAGAACCAATCGAAAATCACCGAAGACAACGGACTTCCACTGAAGCCTGAGGACATCCCCTCCTTCACTATTATACCGCTACATTCAGAAAATAGCAGCGACATCTCGTACATCTGCGCACAAAATCCTGTAGACCCGAATATCATGAACAACCCATTGATCAAAATCATCCAATCTTCGCAACAATCTCCCATTAACTCCGAGATTATCGCCTCTCTATCATCGTCAACGCAGTCCGTGCCTTTAACCTTCCCTCAGTCAAACTCTTTAATTATAAACCAGCCGGAATCAACTTCTAATTTAAATTTGGAACAAAAGATCATGCAACATGGTCTGCACAATGCCATTACTTCGACTCTAAGTTCAGCCAACTCTGACAAAAAAAGTATTTATGACGTTCCAATAGCAGCTGATGAAAATTTAAACGAAAGTTCTATCTTCGACGATGGCATCGAGGAACTTTCTTTTAGTTCCAACAGTCCGAACACAGCGGCAGTGGAGTTGGCGCTGGCGTCGGAAGAAGAAGTGCCATTTGCTTGGAATGTCAACATGACCGCAGCGCTGCGCACGGAATCTTGGCCTGAAATTAACGCCTTTCCAGCTGCAGTTCACTCGTTGGTAGATTTAGCTGAACCCGAACCATATCCTTTAGAAGTCGAAATTTTGAATGATGTCAGTGCCGTGCAAGTGGATGGTACTAGTAACACTACAGAAGGCGCTTGTGACGACAAAGATGGCGCTGATGTAAGTGAAGATAGTGTCAAAGACAAAGAGGGCGTCAGTAAGGAGAAACAGTTTAATTCATTGGAAGAAATTACTGCAGATGCTGAAATATGTAGTTGTGTTGACTGTAAATGTGGCAAGTCAAATAATTGTCAGAATTGTGAGAGTAAACAGAAGGACACACAGGATACAGACTTGGACAACGTTGTAGATCTGGTCAGAAGACTGAAGAGTGCTTGTAGCTGTAACTCCTGCGAAACTGGCGGCTGCGGCTCTTGTTGCATAATGATTTGTTTGAAGACACTAACAGATTGCAGGGAGATATTCAATAGTTGTTGCAGCAGCTCTAGTATAAATTGCTGTAAGAACCAACTAGAAAGTAATGGTAGATTAACAATGCCGGTAATTCAATAATGGAGAGGAAAGTTTATTGATGCATGATGTTAATTCAATGATGTTCATGTATAATAAATTATATATTCTCATATAGGAGTTATTATCGAAAAATATTGTTACATACGTTTTGAGAGAATATGTAATTTAAATTTTGTATGTAAATTTAATGACGATTGGAACAGGCTTGCACACTATTGACCTATAACCGAATATATGTATTGAGGTAACATCATATTTTATGATTTTAAGAGATATTAAAAGGTATTAATTGTACAAGTTTTACCAAAGATATATAGAAATTGATGATTCTGATTAATCATTGTTAACAAATATATGTTATTTTAAGTTAAAATTATTGAAAATATAGTGAAAAAAACAGTACTGATGAAGCTTGACAAATGCTTTAAAACTCAGACTTTAGTGCAAGCGATGTGAATTAAGTACAAATTTATTTTACTTTTATCTAGAATGAAGATAAAATCATTGGACAATGTTACAAATTATTAACAATTATACATAAAATTGTCATTTTTATAGATTTAACGTGTATGTTTTTAAGAAACTGAAGAGATTTATTGTTATAAAGTTAACTGCTTACATAAATTTCAAAAATATGATAAATACTTCTTTATTATTGCTTACAAAATATAACGTTTATGTCAGTTTAAAAAGTATAGTAAAATGAACTCTAATTTATCAGAACATTATTTTTTATACAACATTTATTAACCAAGATGAAAGAAAGACCAGATTAAGCAATTAACAAGTGACAATCAATAAAATGGCTATAATGTTACTGCTTTTTACAATTTTCTCTTTCAGCGATAACATATTTTAGTACAAAGTCTTTTGAATCATTTTAAAAATTATTTAATGATTCAGTAAGTACATACTGCGTAACAAAGTGCCAAAGTTTTTTGAATTTCTTGTGAGTTTCTCATAAATCAGTCAATATTAAAATAAGTTATTCATTGCTTTATTACTTAGTATTACCGATCCTTTTTTTTTTATTTTAGAAGTAGACAATACATATAAGAGAAGTTTTGAAGTATTTTGAGTGTTTTGACATTGAATATTTGTTTTCATTACAAAACAAAAATGTGTTTAAGTGCAATAAAAATGTTATTAAAAAATGCATTACTGTTTTTCATTTTTTAGCAAATTTATATTTTTGTAAGTTTTAGTGGATCTTTTGATGATAAAGAAGAGAACAGTCAAATTGAAGCACAGACATTTTATTTACATGTTTCTCTGTTATTATCCAACAAATAACTCATCTGTGATATTCATTCGAACACGACTTATGGTAAATTTTATGTCTAAAGCTAGAATGCTGTGGAAACTTGTGGCAATTTATTGCGTCGCTGCAACCAGAGCCTCGCAAACCTCAATAGCAATTCCAGCTTCAGCCTTTTCCTTTTCTGAAGATGCCGACGAGAGTTGCTGTTGTGCTTTGCTTAAAAGATCTCTTGCTGCTGAAGCATCAATATTTTCGACCGGATGTGCTTCTTCAGCAAGAATCTAGAAATAAAAATAAGGTATTAATCAATATATTTTTTAATTTCTTTAATGGAAAAGAAATATTTGATTATTAAAATGTAAAATCTTTTTCATTTCTCTGTTTAATATTAAACATATATTTGAATGAGTTTGAACAATTTTAATGTTATACCTGAACACTAGAATCTTCATTGATAGTAACAGTGCCACTAGAAACGAACACTTTTTTGGTATCCCCACCTTCTTCATAAACAGTCACTATGCCAGGTTTTAAAACGGCTAGAGTTGGAACATGTTTGGGTAAAATGCCAAAGGATCCTGAGAAAGATGGTACGTCTACTTGTTTGATCACTTTTTCATCATAAAATACCTGCAATACGAAAATTTTATTTGATAAACTCATAGCGATTATATTTATATATATTTCATAGTATATGAACAGTTTTCATTAAAATAAGTTGGAACTTGTTATTTATTGAGATTTTTATCTATATGGCTGATTCAAATAAATAATTACTATCACAATTATAATTAAACATTAATAAATAGAATAAGTATAGAACATGTGAAATATAGTTCTCATTTCTACAAATTGCAAATTCTATATTTAAATACAAAAAAAAGATAAATAAATAAATACAAATTTATATAAAAGTTGTTTTAAAAAATGTCAAATTGCTTACTTGATTAGCACCAGCAAATGTGAATTTGAGCTGATCAGCTGTGGCTGCATCAGCATAACTTCTAATTTGTGACCGAAGATTTCTGAGTAAGGGTCGAACGTTCCTCGCTAAACCTGCCATTATTTAACTATACAGACAGAAAATGTTTGTGTACCCGTTACGTTATTTGTCAGACTAGATATGTTACATCACAGAGTTATTGAAGTTGGTTAACCAATAAGATGTTTTTGGAGCACCAATCAAGCACAAATTATTTTTAAAAGCGAAATATTTTTTTACATTTCACGTCTCTACAAAATATGTCTACACATTTTTCAGTGCATTTACCTGTTTTATTATTGTTTTACTATTTTCAGTAAAGAATTAAAAATCCTTGCAGACACTTTGCCGAATAAACACGAACCAAAGACTGTCGAGAAGTGAAAAGAAAATTCAATTTCCATTTACCTACTGAGTCCAAACGTGCAATATGGACAAGTGGCGCTAGTTGTATTAAAGCAGGTATCTTTATTATCTAAAGCAGACAAAAGTTAAATCAGCATGTAAGTAAAATATTAAAATTAGTTTTTGTTTATTAATTGTGATATAAATTTTAATAACTTTATAATTAATAAATAACTTTATTAATTACTAATTGTAATTAATAAAGTTAATAATTTATTTATTTTAAATCTTAAAATATTTGTTGGATAAATTATGAACAATATTTACAAGATAGTAAAAATATTGTTTTGAAATATCTTATAAATATAATGTCTAAAATATTTTAAAAGTTTAAACATTTTTTAATTTTACTACATTCTTGTTACGAAATTCACATAACTTTTTTTATACTTTTATTTTAACATTTCCGATAGAAGTATTCAAACATTTTCATCAAATGTATATAAATGTAACTGTTTATTATACTTTTTTATTTACGTAAATCGCTTACATTAGCAATTAGCGCAAAAAAAGTTCAGATTTATAAACAAATTATAATAAATTTTGTTTTAAATTTTAAAACCTTTGAAAATATAACAAAATTTGTTGTTTCTATAATATTTTTATATAATTAATGTAAGATCTTATATCATATTTTGTTTTCATTACCTAATAACAATGTAATATTTAAAACACCCGCACATAATTACTCATACACTGAAAATTAAAAAATGTAAAAATACATAAAAAAAACTAAATAATTATACTCAGGACTCAAAAAAATTATTTACATTTTTTACAACGTATGTTAAAAATGTAAATTTAGGAAGATAGACACTAGACACAGTCTACATTTATCTTTAAAATACTCGCGACAAGCTTTCAGGAATAAATAACACCAACATTTGCTGGCTCTGGCAATTAGACTTTTTCGTTTATTGCGGAATGCTAGGATCGCTGAATATGCAACTTCATGGTTATAGCCACGCTAGATATATTATTTAGACTGTCATCATTTCATTTAGCTCTTTGACGTCGTGGGTAGAAAAAAAAATGAGAAAAAAAGTTAGATAATATTACTGCTAAAGATACTTTCCAAGCTCCGAGGTTGATGTACTTATCGTTTTAAAAAACAATTACTCGTTTTGAGTATTCATGTGTTCATTGTTGAAGAAAAAAGAAGGGGAGAAACACTCTTTATAATTTCTAGAAGTTATTTATTTACCATAATTATAAATTATTAAAAAAAACTACATATATTTTATTGGAGATGAAAATAGCGAATTGATACTTATAATTTCCAAACAATTAACATGAATTTTCATTTTTAAGATAATTTATTATTTTTTTCTTCGGTGTAATTTTTAATTGTACATTTTTGCTACCACGAAACTTCAATTCCCCGTTGAATAACATTTAATATTTCCAACAGTTATGTTTATTTTTTACACGCGATAACAGTAATTGTAATAAATAAAAATATCTCGTTAACTTTAACGACGGGTCTTAATTTCCGCGGCGCTAATGACCGAACAACACGGAGAGCCGGCTAATTCCATGAACTTGCATTTTTGAAATGAGCTCGATTCCAAAGAGATGTGGATTTGTGTAACTCTCAGTCGGACGACTGTCGCGTGTTTTTAATCAAGAAATGCAGCTGCTTCGGCCAATTAACGTAACATTTCCAAGCAGTTAAGCTTCCTCGGTATTATCTCCCTCTGTTTATTTTTGAACAACACAACTTTTTCATTTGGTAACTACATCTCTCATCACTTGTTACATTAAAAAAAATTGAAGTTGTTAATTCGATAATGAAGTACTTTTTCGTTAAGATAATTAACGAAAGAAGATTGAATTTTAATTAATTTTAAATGGTTTGAGTACAGTTACAAAAAATCTACCATAATTATTAATGATTTTTAGAATTAAAATTATTCAGAAATTTTTATTACATGAATAAGAATGTACTTTCATGTGATAATTTTTCTATTTTAAGTTAATAATAGAATTTATTTCAGAATAAATTTAAGATATGACTTTAACGTAAATATTTAGATAGCATCTTGCTCACTATATTTGTTCAAACAACACGCAGAAAATAATACTTATATCACAGAAATTTCGTTACATATTTTGATTTCGAGGGAGAGAAACGGTGTTTAAATTTGGCATCAATCTGGTTAACCCAGTGCTAGGGTCTCAACAATGTAAAGCGTAATACATAGCTGGGCCACTATTTACCGTCGACAGCTCCACTTCTGTTTCGCACCCAATTCGAACTCAATTCTATTAACAGATTTACATATTTTTGGACAAGTTTGAAAGAGACGTTTCCAGGGTTCGAGAACTTAAAATTATTTTTAATGAATGAGCAAAGAGCCAACTCTTTCATTTTCACTTGTCACCAATTTCCTAAGAAAATTTAGACTTTAGAAAAGTAAATATTTAATTAATTAATTTATAAAATTGTTCACTAAAGTTAAATATTTAAATTATAAAAATATGAATTTTTATGACTTAATCAAGAGATCTTAGTATCGCTCTGTTGATTTTTGCAAATTTTTTTGATATTTCCTTCATGCTCTTTCTTTCTTTTTTTTTATTTGTCATTTTTATAATTTAGAATATTTTAAAAAACAAATGTCTTGAATGCAAACTATTTATTCATTACGATTAGTCTAGACTCATTTGATTAAGTTGAACAGCAATTGATCAGCTAAATTAAATGAGGCGCACTTAACGACATTGTAGAACCATTTCAGAACAGTCAGTTTGCGATATGATTCAGGGAGGTTCGTACATTTTCATTTTCCTACGATTTTCTTCGATGCAGAATACGTTCCCCTTGGGTAATATATTGCCAATACTGGTGGCGTGAAATTGGAGGGAAACAAAATGCACACAGCCTCCCCTAAGTAGGGATAAAGACGAGAGATATATGTCCCAAGTATACGATGTCAAAATAATTTTGTCTCCCCTATTTCCAATTTCATTGATGCAAATATCTGCGTCTATCTTTCATTTCTCCTTGCGACTATAATCAATGTCGAATCTCGTACTGATTTATATTTTTAGAAAAAAAAATTAATAAATAAATAAACAATACAGAATAATATAAATTATTAGATATGAAAATGTCTCAAAACGAGACACTCGAATTTTGTATCAACCTTTTACGATAAGAGAATGAAGTAGTAAAATTTTTTACTATAAATGGTAAATCTGTATTGGGTTTTTTTACAATAATATACAATTGAAGTATTAATTGCTATTACAATATTAATTAGTAATTAGTGATTTCTATCATGAGCTTCTCAGTCATTTTTTATTAGTATACAAAACAACTTCTTTTTACTCCGAAAATTTAACATGAGTAGCTCTTCAAGTCTAAAACAATGTTCCTTTCTATACAAATAAAAATTAAATAAAATTTAATTTATATTGTAAAATTTGAAAACTTCCCCAAATTAGGAGAAATACATCAATAAATTTTACGAATTTCCTTAATTATCGGAAATAGATAATTGTTTCTTCATTCTTTAAATTTTTTATCTCAATAAAATGAATAATTTTGTTTATATAACGCTCGCACATTTATTATTTTTGAAAATAAGTTATTTTAAATTTTAAATTGATTGTTTACGTTGTATTAAGAGTGTCAGAAAAACGGACTGGTCAGTAAAAGTCAGCTAAAAAATTACATTGATAAAAATTTTATATTTATTAACATGTTATTAACAACAATATTGTATATACAAGAGAATGTACAAAAAAAAAAAAAAAAAAAATAACATGAAGTAAATTTCAATTTGAAACTACAAAAATACTCTTCATTTTGCACGCGACGGTTTGAAAAAGTCGAGCAAAACGACGAGGTCCGCGACGAAAGAGGAGCCGGGAGTCTGGTGGGTCGCTCGGGTTCGTCGTGCTTGGCTAGAAATAGTCGCTTCCTGGCGTCGCGAGGATCAGGACGAAGGGGGCGCTTGCGCGCTCAGACCGGACCCCTCTTCTTCGGCCTCTACTCCGGCGGCGGGACCGAGTCAAGCGGCGACCGCGTGCCATTCATTTCATCGGCCGGCCACAGTGTCGTCCCATCGTCGCTTCGCTCAAATCGTAACTCACCAGGAATCATCATGAGGGAAATCGTCCACCTCCAAGCCGGACAGTGCGGCAACCAAATTGGAGCTAAGGTCAGTTTTTGAATTTATTTACAATTATTCAATACAATGTTTAAATAATTTAAGAGAATCAAATTGTAAACGTTAATATTTAAATCATAAAACTGTAGCGATTTTACCACGTAAATAATATTTAAATCTGTTGTACAGTTAAATAATAATGTTTAACTATTAGGTTCCTTGACGTCATCGTTTGATATTTATTTATTTTATTACGTCGTTCACTTTATATTATCGGCGTGAATTATTTATTTTATTTAAATTAATCGCCGGCTTATTTTTATGATTTATTTGATTTTGGGCCATTCATTTATTTTCACATTTTAATTATTCGCTTTATTTTGATTAGAAATTAATTTTATTTAATTAATGCTTGTTTTTTCAAGGGAAAGACTATCATATATTGTAATTTAAATTTAAATGAGTTTTTTCTCGTTCTATTTTATTTTCAATTTAAGTAAGTAATTCTTTGTAGATTGCTTACTGGTAATTAAAAATTTTTTTTACTCTAAATAACAC
>JABFOV010006423.1:0-10686 GCA_022817685.1 Aradophagus sp. ZL-2020
GAGTTGTGATGGTCGACTGGGGCGGGTATGGAGTGTTCTGGTTCGGTTCAGTAGGGTAGTGAGCGTCTGGTTGGAGTGGTGAGTGCGCTACCGACTAAAGTGTATCGTAAATTTGTGGGCAAAATTTTCTGCGCGAAATATACTCCGAGAAACGTCGGCCCTTCGACAACTAATAACGTGGAGGTTAAAACTTGAATGAGCAGCGATCTTCG
Source organism: Aradophagus sp. ZL-2020 (assembly GCA_022817685.1). Taxonomy (NCBI): domain Eukaryota; kingdom Metazoa; phylum Arthropoda; class Insecta; order Hymenoptera; family Scelionidae; genus Aradophagus; species Aradophagus sp. ZL-2020. The sequence continues at coordinate 213 of JABFOV010006423.1, forward strand.
CAGCGAGGCATTTTTTGTCGCTGACCGTGCAGACGAAACGATTTCGGGCCCTCGTGTGGGCTGATACCAAGCAGCACGTTTTTCGTTCGGGTAAACGGAGCACGGTCCAAACGCCAAAGCCCGCAACATCCACCTGCTTCAGCGCCGAACTTTACGTCCACTTTATTAGCCATTATTATACGCATGGCCCGCACCAACGGGGCGGCGCTCGGGCGTTTAGAAATATTTTACAAATCACTCGGCTTAATCCGACTCCGTGCATCCGGAAGTTAGTCAATCCTATACGTAGACCAAACAAACTGCCCAAATTTGCTTTGCTTTGTTTCGGCTATTATTCGTCATCTCGGTGTTTCGAATTAGGGACAAGCCGCTAACTTTATTACACTGAAGGAGAAAGATTTTCCCAAATCACGTTCCGTAGACGTGCGCATTTTTATTTGAATTCTTTTTTTATTTACGTTCATGAAATCTAAGATATATGTAAAAAGTTTTAACAAAAAATAAGAATTGTGTACTCAATTTTTGATTTAAATTGATTCACTGCTTTGAACTGCATGATTTCGATCGCGTATTAATGACCCTTATCATTTACAATAATCTTCTGCAAAAACAGTAGTGTGGATTATTATCGTCGATGACGAAAAGAAAAAAGAAAAAAAAAGAAACAAACAGAATTTTGTTAGACGTTGCGAAAGTTATCTTCTTCACGTTCTTTCGCCAACAGAAAAACGTTCGGAACAGATAAAGGCAGGATAAAAGCCCTCTGCAAATTCCTTCGAACGACACTGGGATTCCACTAAATCGTAGCCCGCGGTACCCGATGACCTATACACGGAGCGATTTCAAAGCAAAACCGGCGCTGGCGTATTTGCACGTCGCAAATCGTGGCATTTATTTTTGATATGTGCGTGACGACACCCACGTATGGATTTTGAGTTTTTCATGCGCAAACGTGTGGATTTGCGAACCGAGCTGAGATATCGTAAATTGCGGCCTATCGAGTTCTGCTCGAAATAAAGGCAGTAAAATGTCACAGGCGAAGTTTATAGCAGCGAATGGTTGAATTTATTTTTCAGTTTACGAAATAATTTACACGACTAAGTTATGAACGGTTTCGTTTTTACAGGCGAGGTTAAAATTAAAATGCGTATTAAATAATTTTTTTATTACAGCGATCTATTTCGTGAGGACAATTGTTGGTACCGACTGTTGGTACCAACTGCGCCAAACTTTGAGAAGAAACTGTTCCAGAACTTTGGCAGCCAAAGTTCTGAAACAAATTTTCAAGAAATTAGATGCCTAAGAGGAATCTTAAATTTGAATTATATATCTTATATAAGTCAAAATCTTTGTATGCTTTACTTAGAGTCCGACGATTTCATTTCTGAACGTGCCACATAGTTTCTTCGATCGCATACTTTATATATAAAACGTCGAAAAAATTACCGATGCTTTGCAAAACATCAACCGAACCGCCAGGGTTTGGCTATCCGATATTAAATCTCAGCCACAGAAAAGCGCGGAATACTTCTCCCTCGATTTTGGCCGGCCTTTCATTTCTTCACGTATCGCTATAATGACATCGTAACTCAAGAACACACCGAGAAGACAGTTGGTCATGAAATTAATAGGCATTATATAAGTATCATTTTTACATTTTAGTAACCTCGATAATAATTCTGATAAAAAATATTTATTACAGAAGAAATAATTAATTCACCTATGTTCCAATTTTAGAAAATACCGAGTAAATTTTCCAACGTCATCTTCTGCATGTAAATTGACGTTGAATTTTATTGTGATTAAGAGTTCGCAAAACGCCAGGGACTCAGAAAGCACATTACGAGATACCATCGGTACATCGACTTTTTCAACGACGACCAAGCCGAGCAAAGCGTCTAATTACCGTGATTGGTTAAACAAATTTGATTGATAAACAAGCCCACGACGATCCGGGTCGATTCAAAGGCGCGCTCAGGAGTACGCATAATTGACGACGAAGAGGTTTCAGTTGCATTGAAATGGCTACGTCATCGACGCACAGAGACACGCAAACACAAACATCAATTAAAGGCATTGAAATCGAATCGGCATATAATTAATCCCATCTTCATCGATTTGGCACATTAGAAGAACCGTTTCGGCGTCTTTGATGCGCGTGATGCAACGCGCTATCGGGATCGGTAATCGGCGTATTAATATCTGATTGAATGATAGCATTCACATTTCGAATGGAAATCGAGAAATCCTCGGGGAGGCCGTTTAATTTTAAAGGTAAAGGCAAATGGCAAGAGTAAAGGGAAGAAAAAGAGCGGACGACGAAAAGAAAGAAAACGAGCGGGCGAAAAAAGGGTCGGCCGGGGAGGGGATGCGGAGGCGAGAGGAGAAATGAAAAAACGATAGGATCTGACTTGGGTAATGGAAACGGCGCGCGTTGTCTCGGCTGATTCATGTTCGTGTAAAGAGTGAGCCGCTCGTGTGTAAACGAGAGCGTCGTTGCGAAATTTGCATGGCGGCGAGCACGAGCGAAAAAGGAGGCCCCGTTTGGGCAACGTGCGCCTTTGCGAGTCTGGCAATTATACTGGTATTTACTGCCGTGGCCTTTCCCGGGACGCCATTGTGCGCGCGAGCTTCGCGCACCGATGCAAATACCCGGCGATTGTCTTAATGGCGAGCGGTTCCATAAACTTCATTGTTTAGGCGCGCCTCACCTTTTTGGTAGTTGCCAACCACCGTCGCTCCATTCAGCTCCGAGGCGCCTAAACAAGTGCAACAAAAAATTGTCTAACGAAGTGTCCGCGCCCAACGATCCGTAACGTATAACCAACCAACCCGCGCTGGTCAATTATCTCGGAATTTATGTCGGCCACAATTTCGAGATTAATCAACGCATTTCTTCAACCTGAATCGATAATCCAGGATCGCGGTTTTCTCGATCTTGTTAACTTTAATTAATTTTGTTTGCTTCGTTAATTTAAAAATTAATAAATTCTCGGTCAATAAAATACATATTTTTGGTTTATATTCGTAAGTACATTTTTATATCTACAAGGTAAACAAGCAAATGTCAATAAAAATAGTTGAAAACCCGACTCCTGATTGCCTTTGTCGTCGTCAATTCTGTTTTCCAAGTTTACAAATTCGTCCCCCGTACCTTGCTTAAATAAACAAAGTCCATTGCACGCGCGATCACGTCTTTTGCAAAGAGCACTTTAATCGATTTCAATTAGACCGCTTTCAACTGAAAATAATTCATTCGAAGCTCATCTTTTAAGAGCCCTTGCGAGGAATCACTTACGCTGTCGTATTGTTAAAGCGCATTGAAAAGTACCTTGCTTGTAAGTCAAGGTAAAACACGTCCTAATGAGCCTCGTGTCCGATCCATTCCTAGGCTGTTGAATCGCCATAATTGTGAATGCCTGTTATATATCGTAAAATTTCAATTACGGGTGACCGTTTGCCGTTGATAGGTGGAAAAAAAAGTTTCTCCCTGAGAAAGCGCCGAGTGCGTCGGGCCGCGGACGCCCGAAACGGTCGGGCCTGAAATGCAGCCGCGGTGGAATGCAGCTTGTAGGCTGACAGCCACGGACAGGTCCATTGTGGTCGATTATAGACAAAGCGGTATGTTACATCCACTTGCACGTATCGACGCCGAGCGCCGCTGTTCGGGCCGACGGGAACCGTTAAAGTGCCAGACCGAATTCGAATGGATTATTTCGAAAGGCTGCCGCACGAACGGACCCACGACAAAACGATCCTTTGTTCGATTTTACACGTTTCTGCAAGATGAGACGGTCTTTTCTTGCGCGAGAGACCTTATATAAGCAGCCGCCTCTTTCTGCTCGAATTCCATGCCGATGATTGAATTGCGACTTTGCGCGCCGTTGTTTAGCTTATGCGGACGTTTTTTCGGAAAGAATGTGTGCCGGTACGAAAGTCTTAGATCGAAGGAACAGGTTTGACTCCGAAGCAAACGTGATTTCTGGGCAATGTATTTTCGTCGTACGACAACTGTTTAATCACTTTTATTAGAACAAGGAACGGGGTACGGACAAATAATTTGCATAGATTTTTATAGGATGACTTTTTTCGTTGAGGGTATCGATGATTTTAGGTGGGCAATTTTTATGATAGATATTTCGTTGGAAGATCGTTATTCCACAACAGAAATTATTTGTGTTTAAGTTAATAATAATGCAGAAATGTTTTTCTAGCTTAGATAAAAATTTCAAATATATTTTTCCAGCATATTCTGAAGCTGGAAAAAGAAATGATCAATCTCATTTCAAACGTTGATTCTGACTACTATCCTACTGCATGCATTTATATACACATTGCTTTTTCAAATAACGCATTCCAATTCAAAACATTTCGATTTGATTGACCATCTAATTACGTCATTCAATTTTTCGAAGCTACGTCATTACATCGATAAGAAAAAACGTTTCGTTACTTGAAAGCGCGCATGACAAATTCCATGCACCATTAGTGATGTTGAAGCAGTAATAACTTTGATGCATTCAGTTTGACAGATCTGCCAATCATGACGTGTTCTTCAATTGGAAATGCCTCGTTATCATTTCACTGGATTCCATGACCGGCTTTAATGATCACTGATTTCTCGATGCTCATTGTTATTTCGACATATTGCAATGGACGCGTTGCAATTATTTGTGATACGAAATGTTATACTTGTAAGCGTTGTGTAAATGCACCAATTGTTATACTTAAAAATTATTGGCTTTTTTTTCATCATTATAAAATTGATAAAAGGATTTGGTTGATTTAAAATTTTTATTTGATTGGATTTTAAAGTTTTAGAACATTAATTGTGTATAGAAAAACATTTTGTCAGACAAATATTAAACTTTTCATTGATTAAAGTAATTTTGGCATTTTATTGCTTGAATCAAGCCAGAATCGTGTCTTTATTCTAAAAAAAGAGCTTTTTTATTTTCTTTTAAGAATTTCCTGCAAAACATATAAACATTATCTCCAAGTCGCGCATCTTTTTTTTTAAATATCCGTTATGCAGTAAATTAAACTTAATCATTTACTGCGCAAAACAATGTACTTATTTAAGGCGTGGTCAAATAATTAATTCAAAGAATGAAAGCCACGCCAATGTACAGATTATTGATGAAAATTGCAGTGTAGAATTGGCTCGTTTAATTTCAACAATTATAACGAAAAGAAAAGACGTATTTTTATAATTTTAATATGAAATATAGCAAGATTGAGAAAACGGTAAAAAAAGGCCTACCGTGCGAACTTTACTCTCTTCTCAATACTGAAAAGGTGCAATTCATAATAGATGTTTCGCCTTGACAACGCGGGGTAGCTATCGCTGAACGGCATCGGAGCAATATCGCTATCCAGTGACCGCACCTCGACTGGACGTTCGTGTATGCAGATCCGCAAACGCGAAAGATGGTCGCGATGACTGCGTCATGAACTGTTCCGGCTAGTGGTGCGCAGTTCCTTTTCGGTGGTGGCTCATGTTCTTTGTCACGCTGCCCCATGCTCTTCCTTTCTCTCCTCCGCTGGGCTACACCGGCCCTCGGTCCTTGTTCGCAATAGGACGCCAAGCACGGCGCAGTGTCTGGACGTGTGTACCAGTACGAACTACAAAGCGTGCCACGTTCCGGCGGGCGTGCTTCCTCCGGGTATGCGCTCCAGTGGGCCAAACCAAGCGGCCAACCCCAGCGAAAATGACCATTGAGATTGTGCTCACTGACTCGCTTCGACACTCGCCAACGCTTTTTTCGCTCCTACCGGCGACTCTCGCTTTTTTAATTGTCACGCTATTTTCGTGCCCCGCTTTTTGGCCGCGGTTCGTTATCTATCAAGCCGCCGAGCCGAGCTTAAGAAACGATACTTCGACAACGATATCACGCTCGATATTTAGTTTCTTTTTTTCAACGGTCCAAGTGCTGCAATTTTTTTCTTACTCATTTTTATCTGCGGGGCTTGCTAAAATTAAGACGCAAAAAAGGAAATAATGGCAGATAACAAGAAGTAAGTTTCTTGAAACCGACATTGCGTTGGGTGTATTTTTCTCAGTGAATAAACGTGTGCTCTTTAAGGACTCGGACTTGAATTTTTCCCCAACGAAAAAGTGTGGTACATCTATGAAATAAATTAAACATCAATAAAGTCAACGATTATATGTTTCTTAACAAGGTTTTTAGAGCAAACATTCCAGACTCGAATCGGGATAGCAGTCCACCATCTATTTCCCACCGGCCATACATTTGCCAAAAACAATTCTCGCAATAATGAAGCGCGTGAAAATATTGACGACACGGCATCAGGGCCTCGGATCAACGTTTCGAGGTGATGCCCGATGGCACATGTATGTCCCAGGTAATTCGTGATCCTTATAACCAAGTCGAATGCATAAACGCCAGTCAGTGAAGGAAAACAAATCGACGGGCATAAATTTTAATCAACTCCGAACGCGAGACTCATCTATCTTCGGCCGGCTATCAAACTATTCCGTAAGTAATCAAATTGCCGAGCGAAAGAAACGGCATCCATCCGGCGCGCGGGAAGACGCGCTTCAGTTTTTCGAGCTAATCGCGCCGGTCGTATCTGCGCGCGTGTTGCGCGGCGCGCTTAAAATAAGAGCCTCATTTGGCAAAAAATTCATCAATGTCACGTAGGCGCCCGAGGTAGCGGCTGAGTCATCGTCTCCGAGCATCGATATCAAGCCGTTTTGTTAGACGATTTGACATACGCCAAGGGAGGCGAGGGGGAGGGAGGGCGCCGGAGCGAGCGAGAGGCCAGGCGACGGCAGAGCGAGACGGATTTGTCTGGGGTCGAGTGGCGACCCCGCGCGGATGGATCGCCGAGATGCCCCCTGCGCACACGCGATAGTGCGCTTTGTTGTCGAGGCGTGTTTTTCGAACCTACAGAAGAAATAAGAAGCGCGCGGATCAAAGGTCGCTGATACCGGCACACGCAAGCCGCCTTCACGTCCAGACACGTTGGGAGGGATCCGAGCGTCATCATTAAGTTGAGAAGAAAAACGACGGTATTGCAAAAATATAAGGAGCCTGAGATAGATGATACGAGCTACGAACCGACGCTGCTGCCTTTCTGCCGGCCGAACGGAACAATGCCATTTTCGCAACATTGTTGCCCGCCGTACATTTTCATCCTGTCGTTCCGTCCCTTTGCGATTTTTTATTCACATTGTCAACAGTATCAAAACACGATAAAACCTTTTCTCATGTTATTATAATTATCATAATATTTTTTGCCTACTTTCAACGCAAAACATAAGTTATTAGAGAGTTCGTTCAAACGTCAATTAGACAAGACCCAAGTCAATGATTTAAATATCAGATGTAAGTCACTCCAAATACCAGACAGTTTTCTAAATACTACTTTTGCTCCGACACAATATGTCACTCGCGCTTCAGACTAATTGCTCGGCAGACTATTTACCAAATCACTGGCAGCAAAAAAAGGCTCCCTCGCACGGACAAAAAAGTGTTACAAATGTATGGCACATTTTTTACCACCGTCCCAAAATCATTTTAGTACAGCTGCAAAACTGTACTCTGACGTTGAAATTTAACCGCGGCGACAAAAAGCAGACATAAAAATAAATTGTCAATTTCTTTAACTGCTTGAAATGCGAGGCATATAAGTTTAATTAAAAGCCGATTTGTAAATGGAATCCGAAGTATTCGTAATAACAGGTATTTGTCGGGAAAAGAAGTTAGGCTACGGTTTCGCACAGTTGCGCCGATTTTTAATTTACGACAATATGGAAATAATAACGATATGCGTTAACAGACGTGAGCTATTTTTGTTGCCAAGACGATAAGCACAAAGTAATTAGGCATTTGTGCGAAGCTACGCTGTAACGAAGTGCTTTCCAGTTCGTTTCAGCAGCTGGCCTTCTCTGGGTAATTAAACTCAGTTTATCTCGTATGTTCGCAATATGCGAATTTACGATTAAGCGTCGCCACTTAGCAAAGGATTCGCTATTAAACTATGAATTCTTTCGAGTCGCAACAGCTTCGACCGACTGTGTGCTGCATTGTTTTTTGTCGCCTTGCCATCTTGTCAAAGGAAATGAAATAAACGTGCTTCAATAATTATGTGATACATTCTTGGGGAATCGTTGAAACCGTATTTTAGGATGTCGTTTTTGCAATTTTCGAAAACTACATCCATTTCAAATACAATTTTTTAGAAGAAAATTATCTTTTTGCCCTTTTTTTGTATGTACGTATAATTAAAATACTGTTTTGTACAAGTATTTTAATTGTATGTAAATATAAAAGATGATAAAATTATTAATCTTCTATACTTTCTTACGATTTTCAAAATTGTTCCGGTCTTCTTAAAACGTATCGATATCACCTTTTCAAATCGCCATTACCACCAATCAACGTCGTCGTAAAGCTTCATTTTCAACAAAATCCTAATGAAACGACCAAAGGACAAATTAAAATTAAATTTGTCTTTAATTTAAGAATAGTTTCGATGATCGGCTTTGTTCCAAGTTGCAGCTACTGACCGTGAGCATAAAACCGTGTTATCGAACAATCCACAGAGACTATCAAAAGCAATGATGCGAGTGTATGATAACAACGCAAAAACGAAAGTATTGACTCGACGTCCAAGTGACCATTCGGCCATCTCTAATCTCTTCGATCGTACGATAAAAGCAAAGAGATAGTCTGGCTCATCTCGCATGAGGTTCGATTATTGTTTAATGGAAGCACATGCTTAATAAGTATTTACGTGTCGCGAGATAAATCGAGCACTGCCGCCGTGTGTGGGTTTCGCTAATTTTCGTATCGTCGAGTGTGTGCGTGCAGCGATACTCGGCCGTGATAAATTATCAGCCTTTGCTGATAATTCTCTTGTAAGTCGTTACGATCGTTTGATCTGACGTACATGCGCGAGAATATGTGTCCGAGATCAAAAGATTCTGAGCCTGATTGATCGTCCGGACGACACGAGCATCGATCGGGCCGTAGACTTCATTGCCCCGTTGCCGTAATATTTGCTAAATAATATTGATCGCGCCTATAACTTTGATTGAACTGATCAATGAAAATATGTGCGCTAATGCGTCTCACTTTGGTAATTACACGATATTTACCACATTTTTGATGCCATTAAGGCGACGTGATGAAATTGAGATTAATCTTTTAATGAAAACGTTGCAACTTCAAAGGAAATTTAAAGAAGAGGAGCTAAGCGTATTTGATACACACCGGATTACGGACGTGTTGGATCAAACATTCTGTCTTGAGGATTTATTAGTTTCAAGTCGATATTTACTTTGCGTGGTAATGTATTGTTAAATAGAAATCAATATGAATGTTTATCGTTTCAAGATTCAAAACAATCAAGTTGAACTTTAAAAATTCACGTTGTTAAAATTACATGCTGAGTTTGCTATGCTTTACTTTTATAGTTACACGTTTGAATTGGTAAATTCTCATCTGTAAGTAGAGAAACTCATATTAAATTATTCATAAACAATTTTTATGATTGTAAATAATTAACTACTACGAAGCAAAAACAAAATTATTTAAATTGAAATAGCCGCATTCATTATCATGTATTGATATTCGCCGAGCTTTAAACCGAAAATGCAAAACACATAAATTACGCTGAAAGTCCGTAGAAATTCATAACTTTATCGTCGACAATTTTTCACCGCTTATCTCATTTTTTATAACTTCATTAATTTCTGCCGCGAACGCCCTCTCCGTCTGGCATCAGCGACGCATATATTCGTAGAAGGAAAAAGTCGACGTGTTAATGACGAAAAAAGTGGCTTTAATTAAATCCGCCGTATAACGAAGCCGCGTAAGCCTATCTCTAGCCATTCATAAATATCTTTAAAGCATACATTATACACGTATGTAGATTTATATTTGTCTTCGGTGATCGTCCCGCCAATAAGGCTCGCGCACCTGCCGAGAATACGCTCTATAATGCACGGGTTATCCTTGACATTATTTGGCAACCGTACATTACCCGAACGTACGCCGGCTAATAAATGGCCACTCCTCTTACGAAAGGCTGCGGTGCATTACAAGCGTGGCTTAATGCCGTCACATTACTCTCGGGGCAATGAAATTGTATTCTTTCGTTCGCGGGTAAAACAAAAGTGTTCCTCAACGACCGCCCGGCCAAACAATAAAGGCATCGCTCCTCTCATCACCGATCAGCGGCCAAACAATTTCACAGCAGATGCCGCCGCCGACGACCCCCCCCCCTTTCTCTATTTCTCATTTCCGAGCCCACGATACATCTCTTCTTCTCGTACGCCGTCTTCTGTTTGAACAAAATTTACAGATATGGTGAGTATCTATCTTTTTTTTTGTCTCTAATGTGTATATCCGATCCAAAGAGATAGTACTTAAAATTTTATACTTTTTTTATCTTCTTAACTGAACAACAGCTGTTTCTCTGCGCACATATATATGTTTAAATG
>JABFOV010006424.1:0-10684 GCA_022817685.1 Aradophagus sp. ZL-2020
TTATTTATACATCCTCTCTATTATATTACATTTGTAGCAATAAATTTTTCACTAACATTTATATCAAGGGAATATTTTTCTCTTTTCAAACCGTCTAATACATTCGGGATTGTGAGTGGTTTCGTGGGTTCGGGGATTGGAAAATGAGACAAGGAGAAAGGCATCAAATAAACACGAAGCTTCAGTTTAAATACCCCAAAAAAGGAAACATAAATCATCAACTACGTCAATATATCATACAAAAAAAAAAAAAAAAAAAAAAAAAAAAAAAAAAAAAAAGAAACAAACTCGCTTGCGATGAATGAAAGATTTCATGCTCGTTCCACGACGAAACCTCGGTGATGAAAATGGTCTCGCGTTCGAAACGATTGTTTCGTCGATGATTTGCATTTAGGATCTGCCGCGCCGTATATTGAAATTTTATCGGCAAAAGTCGATAACGCGAATTCACTTGACGCCAACGGCTGAGCGATTTACCTGATCGACGCGCTCATTACGCGTGAGGATAAGTGCATCGAGCGAAATACTCTTTTGGGCTAACTGAAACTGCAGTTGCAGTAACAGAAGTGTCCTTTTACAACTGCTCCAATTCGACGGTTCTTTCACTCGGATAAAAGTCGATTTCTTTGGTGGAAAATCAGACACTATGTAGCGAATATACAACACTCGAGATATTTCAATTGATACATTTGAGTACTTGCCTTAATTATGACAAAAGCTCACGAACTGTCATTGTAATTAGGGGGGTATTCTTGACGATTAGCTGCTCCAACGCTTGAAAGTGGATACTCTTGTACTCAAAAAAATCCTATAAAAACGTTTTGAGCGAAGAAAACATTTCTCGTTAGAAGAAGAGATGTTATGAAGGAAACTTGATTCAGGATATAATGACTTCATTTAAAACAGTTTTTCTTGACTCGAGAAAACTGTTTTGAGTTTCCAGTAACTTAATTGTCGGTAATTTCATAAATTTTTTTCACTAGTTTTACAGTTGGCAGTATGACAGAGCATGTAAAATTTACTTTCAAAGAAAAAAGTTCATAAAAATTAACCAGTTATATTTCGTCTCTATATACATCAAGTACATATATTAAATTGTGCGAATAAGATATCGTCCCAATAATAATAATAAGTAATTTTCACTGACTTTGTTCCATGTATTGCTGGCCAAACGAAAAATCGCGACGTAAGAATGCAGAAACAAGAAATCGGGAACGACGCAATAACAATAAGACGAACGGGCGACGGGGGTATAAGTGGCCGGGCACGTTGGCAAAACGATTTCTCGAGCGCGGTAACAATAATCGGGGCAGCGACGCGCAACACTCGCGCCGATGTTCCGGCTCCGTAAACATCACCTGCGACGTCGGCTTGTTTGAACAGTATCGCGAATATTTTCAACGGAACGGATGTCTGGAAGCCGTCGGTAAGGATAAAAAGGGAAGAAAGGAAGGAAGAAAGAAAAAAGTCGTAAAAGTCAAAGTATGCGAAAAATAGAGAAAGAGATTCTTCGGCTTCGGTTGCGTCAGTCTTTGGTTTGCGCGGTTGCTTGTCGCGGACGAAAATGCGCCGACAGGCGAAGAATGGGGGAGGGGGAGGGGTGGTAAGCTTCTTAGTGCGCGATCGAATTCCGGACGCGAAAGGAGCTTCGCTGCAATTTTGGCTATCCTCGAATGACTTTTGCCGAGCGCGGGGGATTTAAAAGAAATGAAGCGGCCACGGGAACCGAACGGCGCCGCGATCGACCGGCAAACGCTCGCTGCGAATTCCGCCGACTGCCGGCAAATCTCCGAGGACCGAGGGCGAAATGGAAATGCGAAGCCGAGATGCGCTATTTGACGTGCAATCATTATGGATTTGTTGTTTTCAAAACCTATCGCGGACGAGGAATTAATCTCGGAACGTCGGGAACCGATTGATCGTTAATAATTAAGGAAATCACTCGTGCGAATCTTCAATTACTCGTCCCGTCAAAGAATATCTATTTCCCATGAACGTGTTTTTATTGTAATAATTCATTTTTCACCCTAAATCAATCTAAACGTCTATAATTATTTATCGAGAATGGAAAAATATGCCATTTTTTGCAACGAATTGGAGTTTTAAATTGAATTGATAAAAATTGTAAATTCAAACTTGTAGATGAAATTTCCAACGTTTACTAGGAAACGAAAATTATTTTAATATAATTTAACAACATATATTGTAATTAGAAATGAAAATATTGTCTTCTGAAAGTTGAATGTATTCACAATTTTTCTTGTAAAATTGTTTGAAAAGATATACCATCGTTTGTAGGTGTAAAAAATTTGACCAGATTTAATTTTCGTTTAATAATAAACGTTGGAAATTTCAGAAGCATAATTCAAGCAATGAATTAAACAATATTGTATAACTTTAATCAGAATTTAAAATGATTATTTATTAATGTTGTAACTGAAGAATAATAAAATCGACAAATGGTAAACTTACAAACTGTTTGTTTAAAAGTTCGGCCAACGCTGAATGAAGTTTGATCAATTTTTCCGCTCGGCGATTCGAGGTGGAAGCTTATTGTCGAATTCGCCTCACAAGGATACAATTAAAATGATTTATGCGACAATTTCGAGTGGGGCTTGCGTTTTATAAGAAGCGCATGGCCTGCGCAGAGGTATAAAACTGGCAAACATGCGATGGAACACACCTCGGCCGGCGTATATTAAAATAAGCACGTTAGCCGTATATTACGGCGCGCATGATGTTTCATACGTTTTATTACGCCGAGCCGAAAATTCCGCCGTTTAATCATTTCGCCGTGCTCGCCGTAAGCATCCGACTCGCGCGCAAACTTCGCTCGTAAGCCAACGCTTTTGCATTTCGACAGGCCGACCTGGCGCAACAATTACACTCGGCTACTTAACTAGCGTTCGTTTCGGCTTCTTCGTTCCGCCGCGGAATACATTTGCCGCGCCAAGCACCGTCACTTATTCTCCAGTGGAAACTACTTTCCGTATCAAACGTGACGATTGAATTTATTCGTTCGCCGGAGATAATGTTTCATACCGATTTTACAGCGACAAAAATAGTAACTAGTAACGCTTAGTACGACACAGTTTTTACAATACAATTGTAGCTACTAAATCATTTGACTAAAACAAGCAAAGCTGTACAATTAACGTAAAAAAGTTAAAGTTGAAGTAAAAGTTAAAGTAAAAGTTGAAAGTTAGAAGTAATTAACTTTTAACTTGACTGAAGTTAACAAATTTTTCATGTTAACTTTATGACTTGACTTCTTTTCATTCAAGTTAATTTGGTATTTAAGATTATTCCCAGACTCGGCCGACCGAGCTAAAAAGCCTAGCAGATTTAAAGGGAGATTCGCCGATCTGACAACACTGGTTTTTCATTGGGCCGGATTATTTCGACGGCGGAGGGGCTTACGGTCCGATACGGGACATAATATTCCGCGCAACGACTATCCGCTCGGATGCACCCGCATGTATATGGCCCGGCGCTGCTTCGCGAAATAGTCCGCCGTTTGCCAGTGGTGTATGTTAGAATTTAGTCAGACAGTCGCGCGAGATAGCACGCGACGTTGCGCCGAGTGCAAGCTGAAAATCACGCTTAACAAGTTCCTGCCGTCTATTTTGCTCCGGATCCAATTGCTCCTACATGCGCGACAGAATTCGTCCTTTGCTTCTCTATTTGTCATCGTTTATACCTTTTTTTTCCTTTTCATTTTTTAACTCACGCGGAAAAAATTGTCGACAGCTGTCTGGCATGAATCTGGCAAAAGTCTGGCATTTGTACAGGAGCCAGACCTATGCCGGACGCATGCCATATCATTGCCGGACTTCAGACGTATTTTTTAATAACATTTATTTCGACGCGGAAGAGTCCTGTTTTTCCCCTTTTTCGTCTTGTACTTTATTTTTATTTTTCGTCTTCTTTTTTGTTCTATTCATTCTTCCTTTTTTCATCTTGTAACTACACCGAATCCTTTTTCTTTCGCGGTTGTATAATTTTACTTAATGCACACCTTGAACTTAGCCAATCATTTATGCTTTTAAATATCACTGTAAAGCGGTAGTATCCAAGTCCTAGTAAAACACGAGTAATCCTGCTCAGCTTAACATTCGAGTTTATCGGTTCAACGTGTGAACTATAAAATTTAAATAAAATGCTGCGACGTAAATCTGTCACTGCGATTCGTACACCGGATATCGGAATCATTGACAGGGGCGGCGGCGGCGTGTTTGGTGTTTTAGAAAGATTTTTGAGAAGTATAAGAAATAACGTATTTTGATAATGATAAATGTTAACATCTGTTATTATGTTAATTACGAAAGGTAAGGATTAACAATTTATTAACAGGCCAAAGTTATGTCATTTATTTAGTTGAAATTGACGTTTTGGCTCGAAATGTGAGTCATCCTCAAGATGCTACAAATGAATTGAAAAACATTTTTTAATTATTCCAATTATTTTACTAAAAAACAAAGGAAAATTAAATGATAGTGTGATCTGTATAAATAAACAATAAACTTGCTAAACTAATCATTATATGTATGTATTATATTATGCATTATATTAATTTAAGTGAATAAAAAAGTTACTAATAAGCCAATATAACTACAAGTAAAAGTGCAGTCGAATTAATTAAAGCCTCGTCGTTTTATGTACCGAGCATTTATATTACGGTATATGTAGTAATATAAAAGGGATATTACGGTTTTATTCGTTTTACGTGATAAAATGACGTTGCGCGTTATTGAGAATTATGCGGTTCACGTCGTAACCGATACACTCATTCTCTCGATCAATTTTGTAACTCGGTATTATGAAAGGATATTTCTCCTAGATGACCATTAACTTTAGCACTCTTTACCTCAAGTCCAACTTATAATTATAACAGTAAAATTCAGCTTGACGACGATGTACAAATAAGCTCGCATCGTTTCGTGTTCTGTTTTGATATTCTTTTTTGATTGATATTGCAAAGCTAAGTTGCACAATTTTTCACCGGAAATGGTGATGTCTGCAACGTGAAAACGGTTTATGTATTCGTTGAAAGTAAAATACTTTTATCACCAAGTGCGATCATTCGTCTGTTCACTGCAATTTATTTTTCAGCTCGAGCCAGTATTGTAAATAAACCGAACAAGTAATTTAAGTAAGTACACAAAAAATAAAAACAAATTTGAAACGTAATCGAGCAAATTTGAAATATTTCACTGAATAAATCCATTTACTTTCATTTTTCACTAATCATCAATTAATTACCGTTCAGCGTCCGTCCTACTTTCAAATCTTGATCGCGAATAAAAAAGAAAAAAGCTTCGCCGAACCTCTCGTTTTTCTTAATTTCCGCGGATTTGAAATTCAACAAGAATCATACACTTGACATTGTGTCAGATAATATGGCCTTAAAAGTAACCGGAGCATTTTTCCCCGGGCGCGATAGCGTCTGAATGTGACGCGGAGTCTACTTAATTGAGTCAATAACGGGAGCCTCGTTTTCCCCGGTAACCTATTAACTTTATCAGACGCGCAAAATAATTGGCTTTTAATCCATCCCGTCTGAGGTGACGTATTAAAGGAATTGATTAGGGATCGCGGGCCATCACACACGCTTTATCTTCGCCGTTTCACGCGATAACAGCCGATGTATGATTTTATCTTTTCCCTTTTCCTCCAATTTCTTCCTTTTTCTTTATTTTTTTTCATACTCGCTCCGGCGCTTCGCATTAATTTCTTAAATAACTGTTGAACTTGCTGATGAAAGGTAAACGCTTGATGAGTACAAAGAAGTAGCACGGAGATAGGGTGCAACTAAACGATTATAACTTTCGCGATCGATAACTCCCGTGAGCATTATTAACCCATCGTAAACCAGATGATTTTTGTACTCGACCTCTCGCAGGCGCTGCATGAAAAGTTCGTTCCTTTCTCCTCTCCTTTTTATCGCTTTTATTTATCCGTCCGTCTGTCTTCATTACGATCATTTCCATTCCCCGCAACTGCACGACGTCTGGCTCAAAACTAAAGCACTCGCGAGGAAATCGTGGCTTCGAGAAACGCTCCGCGCAATGAAAAATGTGGCAAAGCATGAGCAAAGCAGCTTTGGCGTTTCAAAGACGGCGCCGCTTAATTGTAAATGGCGATTCGAACGTACCTTATTTAAATGGCAAAAACGGGAAATTTCATCCGTGCTAAAGAGCTTTTCGTTGGTAAAGCAATTTTTTTGCTTTTGAATTTGAGCGGGAGTTTCGTTTGGGTTACAGAAGGAATTGTAAGTTGCCAACAGTTGAGGATAATCTTTGCGAATTCCCTCACTCCTTTGTTAGGTCGGTGTACCAGAAATAGTTTCTCCTCCTACGGAAGATAATCGTTGGAAAGCAATGAAAATTGCGAGGAAAGAAGATATTAATTTTAAGGAACGTTCGGTCAGCGTTCAAGTAGGTATGTTTACATTGATTCGATATTACGTTAAATTTAATCAAACAAAGCTGCGAAATTAGTTTCAAATTCAATCCAGTTTACAATGCTTTCTCGTCGATAACGTTGTAAAGTATGTACAAATGAACTTCGACTTATGGAAAAAAAAGTACTGAACAACTTCTACACTCACACCTACATCGAACGATTTTCAATCGCATTGCTGTCGAAAAATTCAAAGAATTAAAACAAATAAGAAAAGAGGGTGAAAAAACGCAACCATAAACATTGAGGTAATTATAAAACGCTCAATGAATGTTTCACTCGTACATTTGTTGACGGTTTCTAAATCAAGCCGGCACTTTAAAAAATACCATCACTGAACACGCAGCACAAGTTAATTGGCGAACAAAAGATCGCGCGAGGAGGGAAGCACGGGAGGGTCGGGGAACCTCGATTTGCAACTCTTCGTTAATTGAACCGAGGTTGTCTCCTTCCGCGAGTACTTTCGAAATCAATCTTCCGTTCGTAAAGACGAAATAACAAACCGGCTATTTTTATGGCAAATTTCACGGCCCGGTGATCGTATTACGATACCAAACGACGAACTGATACCGATGGATCGTCATTTACGTTCTTAATTAGGTTGTCTCAAGTAAGTGAAACGTTGATATTGGTGTGGGATGATCGATTGAATAATATACAGCCAACGATGCCGTCGCGATGGGACTTTGTTAGAGTTGTGTGCGGTTATAATCATAATTACAAACATGTTACTTGTATGCTGATGACGTGTATGTCATACATACATGTATTGCATAGCCGAATATATGGATGCGCGTGTAAGTGAATCGAGCCAAATATGTGTGCGTAAGTAATTATACGCACGTAGTCACGTGCAAAGAAATATTCTTAACCTGCGGATGTGCAAGCTACATTTCAAAAACTATGTTAAAATTAAAGCATGTACTCAAGAACATAAACTTGAAAATTGAAACAAACGACAGACCGGTTTTATTATTTTGAAATAACACATCTTAATCGTACATTGATGACAAACGCCAATCCCGAGGTGTGGCATTTATCTCGTTAAGCTGATTTTTCCCGAAACAGATAGCGGCCCTTTATTTGTCTCGCAACCATCACTCTTCCAGGCGTTCTTCGCATTCGTAAACAAAATAAATGAAACTCGATCGCCGAAGGTTCGGACTTAACAAAGTTCCGGCTCCAGCTGGAAATTCAAATTAATTATCGAAAGAGCGGGAAATTATTGGTTTGCCGTCTAACTGAACGGTCGGATCGGCCCCAGCGATTCGGTAGCCGTCATTATCGTCAGGCACAAAAGACGGGCTCAAAGCCGTGCGCGAATGGGGAACGAAGAATCCGAGGACCCCCCTTCCCTCGAGGCGCCTCGTCCACAATGCGAGGATTTATACTCGAGAACGTTTTCACGCTCTACTTATGCTACTTGTGTATTGTGATATCGCGTGACAGCGGGATTCGCCGTTGCGCGAAACTTTGCTTTCCGCGAAAACTTATTTGCATCGCGACACCGACGAATCTCCACTAGAAAGGTGGCCCTTGATTCGTCGTTGCCGACGATATTTTTCACGTCTTTGACTCTCGTTTCAAACGAAATCCCTCGGCGAGGGTGCGAAAAGAAATACCGATTACTTGGGCGAACGCTCGCATCCGGCGCGTGATGGCTCATGTTATTCCAAGTTTGATTCGCCTGTTTTCAAGGCGCGGTCACTTTTCGCGGTCTTTGAACAATCGTTTCTGATCGTTTCGCGGAAGCGAATTTGCGATCGAAGTCTCTAAAAGTATTAATTATAACTTTGGTGTTCGTGTAAATAACTGACAACAGCAATAACTCATTTATTGACAGACTTTGATCCACTATTAAGGCAGCTGTATAAATAGGCTAAAAATAAAATATTTTACTTGTTAAACGAGCTTATTAAAAACTATTGAATTCTCATTAAAGTTTCATTAAAAAATATCAAACAATAGGATTGAATTGAATCAATAAGTTAATGGTTTAATACGAAGTTGCCCTAAATTATATCACGAACATTTTTTAAACAAAATACTCGGAGTTTGATATGGAATATTGTTGAAGGACAAGTAATTAATGTACTAGAGCGTTCGCTGACATTTCTCAACTGTTTGGCAAGTTTGAATGGCAGTTTGTTTAGCAGAACTGATTATATTAAAAAAAGGGGAGCATAAGAACTGACAATTGTGAATTCGCCCGCGTTCCTTTTGACATTGTCAATCGAAAATACTGATAAGAAAGGAAGTCGACGTTTCGGTCGCAAATGAGAACTGCTTTGCGAGTGAATAATAACAACAGCGGTGGGATGACAGCGACAAAGTGCTCGTATCAGTCAGTCGGCCGGAAACTTTGAAGGAGCACAGGATCAGGCTAAAAGAGGCAAAAGAGTTAAAAAAAAGGAGAGGCAAGTTGCTCGTAAAGGAGTCAGCACTCGTGAGCTAACTCAAGCACCGAAAGGACCCGTAGTTGGAGAGACGTTCGACAGGCGCGCGTAGCCGGCAAATAACAAAAAAAAAATGCATCTCAGACGTAAACAGAAAAGGATTGGGAATTAAAATGGGAAAAGCGGCAGTCACTTTTTTAGGAAAAGTCTTTGTGGAAAAAAATAGCTAGCATTTAAAATCACATATCTATCACACATATCACAAATCTACGTATACATCTACGAAATTATAGCTATAGAAAGTAAGCTTTTTTTCACACTTTTTTCATACTTTTAATGATCGCAAAATAATTACAATTGTTAACTTCTTGTCGCGTAACTTTCATCGTTAATTTCTCATTGATGAAAAGTCATTGATCATATCAAGTATGAATCATATCTTTGGGACAAAGTATCCCATAAAAAATCACATTAGGCGGTAGAGCTATCTATTACAAAGCGATGGGTAATAATTTTGAAAGTATTCGTACAACTGTCGGGTCGCTTGCAAAATAGGTACTCTTCTTTTTTTTCTCTCTATCCCATTTTTTTTATTATTATTATTTTTTTTTTTTTCGTCGCAAAGAAGAATTGCTGCACGTCAAAGTAAGGTCTACGAGTTTGGGTTGCGATTGTAGGGGAATACGGAAAGCATCGTTTGAGTTCTTCCATAAATCCCTTTGACAAGAATATACGTGCACCGGTCACATTTAGCCACTGCTCTCACGTCTGAACGCCGGATATATTATTTGGATTCTTGTCAATCGTATTTATGCAAATTCTGCCTTTCGCGAAATTGCCGCCGACTAGTTAGCGCAGCTTTGAGAATGTTTTGCCAAGGAAACGCAGCCTGGTTGCGAAGCACTCCGCGCTCGTTGCATACTACGTTCGATCAATTTTTTGTTCGACGCGCGCTTTCATAAGCGCTGTTTCGTTTCGTTTCGGATCTTCCGTGTGCGGTGCCGTACGTGTGTGCCTGCGCTTCCATCCGCCGGGCGCAGATTAAAAAACGTGATTTAAGAGATGACTGGCGGGAATCAATTTCCGTTAATATTGCAAAAATTTCGCAATCCTCATTGATACCACATTTTAGTATTATTTTATGACTATTAATCTGAGAATCAAATGTAGAGCTTGTGTGAGAATAAAAAAAAATTAGTTCTGAATTACACTTCAGCATATGAAATGAATTAACAAGTAAATTAACCTTAATTTTATCTAATTAAGTTCTTTTGTCAATATTCTTTGAAAATTACAATTTAATGAAACAATAAAAAAACAAATAAAGGGAAAAAAATTTAAACGAATCATTATAAAGAAAGCCAAGGTGTACATTTCATTTGAGTTTCAATATTTAATTCAATCATTTTCCTTAAAAATGATGTATTACGGCAGAACAGATGAATTTGTCAAATGATCGACAACGGTGCGATAAATTGCAAATCCGCGCAAATAAATCCGCCGTCGTGGAAATATTCAATTCCGTATCCTTCGGGTTTGCGCCGTCGAGAAAACGTATTTGATATTTAAATGCTGACTATAGAGTGGGGTGGGGGGGGGGGGGGGGGGTTTTGGGTAAAATTTGTGATAAATGAGCCGCCGTCCCTGCCTCTTATAGACTTCTCGGTGCCCAGGGAACCCCTCGACAACTTGTGGGCCTTTTTGCGTTTAAAAAAAAAAAGGCGACTTGAGAATCCTTTTGTTCCGTGGCAATAGGTTAAACTTAGAAGTGTTAAGTGTTCTGATACACCACACCAACGGACCCTGACGGTTTCGCACCAGAATGG
>JABFOV010006425.1:0-10683 GCA_022817685.1 Aradophagus sp. ZL-2020
CAACTACACAACGAAGTTTGTTTAATTTTCTTCAGTCTGAAATCAAAACAATTAAAATCGATCAGTCAGTTTTTAGGACATTTAATTAGATATTAGATTTTTCAATTAGATATTGCAAAAAACTTTGATTTTCAAAAATATTTTACTCACTTAATATTACATAAAATGATCATCGAAGAAGAATGAATTTAAATAAATTAACGACGATTTCACAAAATTTGATCCTATCAAATAGATGTTGGACGGTGTTTCTCCCCTTCTGTAAATCTTTTTATTTTACATATTAATATTTACATTAGTATCATTTTATTCCTTTTCTTTTCTATTATATTATTTTATTTATGAAATGTATAGAAATAAATTAAAATTAAATTTAATTGATATAAATTACTCACATTTTCTAATATTTGGAAATTTAAATAAAATAGGTCACAACAAGAACGAGCGAAAAAGAGGATGGAATTCGAGAATCAGTGTAATAGGATCATGAACCAACTTGATTTCGAGAAACAGCGTGACACTGAAAGTAAGTAAAATAAAATGGCAGATTTATATATTATAAGTTTGTTTCTCAGCACGATCTGACTCCCAATGACCTTGCTATGTTGTGGTCGCTGCACAAGTACCCAGATGTCATTCACAAAGATGGACTTCATTCATTAATAAAATTTTTAACTGAGTTGAAAGTTGGCAAGCCAGATCAAAGATGAAGGGTGCAACCTTACGAGCAGAGACTTTACATTTTAAGGCCCATTGTGCAAACTAGATTTTTCGTTACAAATTGTTGCAACAAGGAGTGTTTTTCAGTGACATTTTAGAACATGTTTCTCATGTCAATATGTCCTATTTATAAATATACCTTCGTCCACTATTGTCTGCTATGTTGGTCAAACATAAATTAATTCAATGCAATCTATTTAGGTAATGTTTTACGTTGGGAGCGTGCGGTGCAAGATGCTGAAGATAAGTTAGAATCGGCGAAACAATTAGAATCAAACCAAAAGCAGGAGATTGAACATGATGAAAGGCAGATGGAGGAACTCAAATCGTCGCGTACAGCAAAAAAAGTAGAGGCAGATTCCAAGGATGAAGAGATTGGCAAGTGTAGACGTGAAGTTGGCGTGATCGCTAAGGACATCCAAGCTTCGCAGAAACAGCAAAATAGCATTGAAACTAAGATTGAGCAGCGGAAAAGCGAAAGGCATAACATACTTATGCACTGCAAGGTCTATGAAATTTGCAAAATACGGTTTTCGTAAAACAATGTTAATATTATCGATTTTACTTACATCGGCAAATATTAAACTTTACATAAACAACAATATGCATATGTACATATATATATATATATATATATATATATATATTTATTTATTTATTTGTGTTAACAATGACTTTTATATGATCAATCGGATGTTGAAAAATTGAAAATATAAGTAAAAAATATATATGCATATATAAAGTAACGTCAATAAATTACTTTAACGCTTCAAGTCATTTCTTCTTTACTACAGAGACTGAATTACACACAAACAAACGGCAAATGATGAATTTACACGTCAAATCAAGAACTGTACAATAATAATAAAGTTAATCAAAAACATTGACAAAAAGAAAAAAAAAATATTAATAGAAAAAATGATATTGTAGATGGAGGACATTGCGATACCAATGATTCGAGGCAACATGGAGGATATTGCCGCTGAAACGAGCAGCATCAATGAAACCACAGACTCCAGCGTGAATTCACAACAACAGCAAGAACGTGAAAATCGAATCACGATTGATTACTCGTCATTGAGTGAACATCTTAAAGATGTTGATGAAGACGACTTTAAGAAAATGATGGACAAACTTAACAAATCCATTAATGATCTACAAAACACAATTCAACGTATTCAAGCGCCTAATTTAAAGGTATACTTTTCCACATTGGGTACATAGCAAATTCCTCTAACATAAAAGTATAACAAATAATTAGGACGTCAATTTAATATCAATGTCAAATTACGAATTTATTAATTTGATATTAATTTCATATGTGAATGTTTGGTTCACAGATGTTTCTTCTGCAACATCGATGTATAATTTGAATATTTAATTCATGTGAAATTCCCATTGATGAACCAGACATTCACATATGGTTGTGTTGACAAATTTATAATTACAAAAATAAGCATCGATATTAAGTCAAATTTGTTTCTAAGCGCTTTCAGAATAATTAATAAACGTATTTAAAAATGATTAAAAATTCTTCTTTTAAAAAATCGAGTGTCATTTATTAATACTGACCTAAGATTTTGTTGTTTATTCTTCTTTTTACATGTTATAGGCAATTCAAAAGTTGTATTTAGCTAAGGAGAAACTTCAAGAGACAAACGAAGAATTCGAGCAGTCGCGAAAGAAAGCCAAGAAAGTGAAAACACAGTTTGAAAAAGTGAAAAAAGAACGACACGATAGGTTCATGGCCTGTTTCGAACATGTGGCGGATCAAATAGATCCTATTTATAAGGTAATTTTGAATTTTTTTCTTATTTCTTGATTCAATATTTTTAAAGAAATTTTAAATTTAAATAAATGTTTATAAATTTTTTAAGATTATTTGTTTAAAATTGTTTCTTTTTCTGCTGGATTTTTATAGAAAAATTAACGTCGAATTAAAAATGTTCTAGTATTGTAGAGAACATTTTCAGTTTGTCATTAATTTTTTTTTTAATTTCGACATAGTTTATATTTTATTTCATTTGTGTCTTTTATAAATAAATTATAAAATTTTATTATAATAATTATTCTTAATTTTTACTAATGAAAGAATGTTTAACTCTCAAATACATCAACTCATAAATTTCTGATGGAAAAATAATTGCATCTGATTTTGTTTCTTATTTATTATTAGAAAGTACAAGTGCAGAATTACCAAAGTAAAATTTTTCATATGTCATTATTTATCATGTTGTTGTCAAAGGTACTTTTATTAAACTTAGAAATTTTTTAATCTTAATGATAAAATTAACTCTTTGCAACGCTTATCAATCAGAGTTTGGCCAAGAACCAGTCAGCGCAAGCATTTCTTGGACCTGAAAACCCGGAAGAACCTTATCTGGATGGTATCAATTATAATTGTGTTGCGCCAGGCAAGCGATTTCAACCCATGTCTAATTTATCAGGTGGAGAAAAAACTGTTGCAGCTCTTGCGTTGCTTTTTGCAATTCACAGGTGATTTTTTAATTTTATCTATGTATATTTACATGAATCAATCGTCTCAACTTCAATTTCATTGCAAGTTTCATTCATCTTTCATTTTCTGTTTTTTTTTTTTTTTTCTCATTTTAATTGATTACAGTTATTTTTTTACAGTGAAATGATTAGATATAAATATTAATAAAGTTTACACCTTTCGATATAAATTAAATAAATTAAACTAATACAAATGTTTTTAATTGATTGTTAATATACAGTTTCCAGCCAGCGCCATTTTTTGTGCTTGATGAAATAGATGCTGCCTTAGACAACACAAATATAGGAAAGGTTGCGAGTTACATTAGAGACAAAACCAGTTCGTTGCAAACAATCGTTATTTCATTGAAGGAGGAATTTTATTCACATGCTGATGCCCTCATTGGAATCAGTCCAGATGTAAGTAATAATATTTTGTATAATTTTGTTGTTTTGGACTGAATATCTTAACTTTTTCCCATATTATACTTTTTTCTCATAATATTTATAAAACTATACATGCAAACTGGGCCACCTTAAATTTGGCAGGCGTAAATAAAGAAACGAAAACTCTTCTAAAATGAACAAAAATTATAAAATATATTTTTATTACGTATGCGAACGATTAATTACAAATCATAGAATATAATTTCCTGCGATTCGTCAATTTTTTTTGGTAATTCACAAAAAATAAAATAACTAATGTGTGCAATATGTAATGTTCACAATTTTTGTTTTTTATCAATTTTTGCATTTTTACAACTCATTAGTTTCAGTTTTCATTCGTTTTCGTTAATTTTTTCAAATGCGTACCAATTGTGACGTGCCGTAAGGCACGTCACAATTTTAGTCTGTAAAATACACAGTTTTAGTCTGTAAAATACAAGGTGGCTCGGTTGACATAGAAAGTTTCTTGTACGTGTTTATTAGTAATATTATAGTGTATATGTATTCATAGTCTCATAAACAATTATTTCAGGTTGGCGAATGTCTGCAGAGCAAAGTTTTGACTCTAGATTTGACCAACTTCCCTACACATACGTAAACGTGAAAAGTATTTTATTTTATTATTTTTTTTACACATTTCCAGATGCAGCAACTCTTATCACTCTGTATCTTTTTATTTACTTAATCTCATCATTTTTTTTTGTTTATTTTAATATTATAAGATTACACATGATTTTAAATGTAAATTGTCTATTGTTCCACAAGTGAATTCTTTTAAATATAAAATAATGGAAAATAGAAAAATTTCGACTTTAAAAAATAACAATCGTCTATAATTAATTATATTGTTTTTACATTCAAGATTATTAATTTGATTATCAGAAAAAGTTAACGTTAAGGTCGTGTCAACAATTTACTTTTACAATCAACAGTAATTTGATAGTTATTAACAGTAAACAAAAACTTGGAGTAAATTATGTTTAAGTTATGATTATACTTAGTTTAATTAAATTATATTATAATAAAACAAAGTTATTCCAGTTTTATCCCCCCCCCCTTCATAGTTTTATTGATTTATCTGTTGTAAAAAATTTATATACAGATTTATATACAATTCCGTCAACAGGAAAAGAGAATATCAATCGAAACCTTATTTATGATGTATAAATGTTTAAAAACCTCCAAAATTGTTAAACATTTTTCAAGTTTAATTAAAATTTATTAAGGATAACGCAGTATAATATTTTGATTTTAAGGTGATTATTCATACAGTTCTTTTTTCAAAAATGCGTATGGTTGCTGAATTTCTTTTCTCTTTCTCAAAAATGTTGACAGTACAAAAACAAAATAATAATTTAGTAGTATAATAATATAGTATAGTATATAGTAATACAGTAGAATTGAGTTATAATACAAAAAATTATCGTAGTTATAAAAGTTTGAAGAATTCATTTGATGTTCCAATACGAAATTCGTAAGTGTGAAGTTTAAATATTCGATTATAAAATAAAAAAGAAAAAAATCCATTGCAACTATTAAAATGTAACAAGTTAAATTTTTGTTTACAAGTTTGGATCGTATATATATGTTTATACTTAATGTGTTTCATCAATGTATGAGAACAGTGTGCTCAGTAAAAAGGACAGAAAATCGCCAACTCCATTTGAAATACACAAGGTGGCGATCTTTTGTCCCTCTTTTACTGAGAACCCTGTATGAGAAAGTGAAATATTTCATTGGCTGTGATGTTGTTTTTTATAACTGTGAACTGTGTCCAGCGCGAACTGAATTGTTATACCCTTACGCCAAAACACGTGAAGTAAAAAAAGAGAAAAACGATTAACAAAATCGATTAACAAAATTTTTTTGCAATTAGTTTCATTGATTTTTTGGCTCAATTATTTTTTTAAGTAATTAATTATAGCAAACGTGGAATAACAAATAGTTGGCAGTAGTGTGTTGGCGGGTGTAGGTGGTGGCCCTGTTGTTGTTAAACTTTTCTCGGAAAAAAGTAACGAATTTTTACGTTTGGTCAAACTTTCATGTGAATTTATTTTTTTGTGTAAATACAATCATTATTGCTACATCTCGTAGCCAAAAACTACAACAACATTATTGCTACAGGGTGAAAAATTGTTAAAGAAAAACCATGTTAGTGATTAGAACTGTTGAAATCACGAATTTTAAGTCGTTTAAGAACAAAATTATTCCGTTTGATCAATTTACAGTGATATTAGGTAAAAATGGTTCTGGTAAGTATAAAAAAATATACATGTTGTTTTCTTTAATAGCTGATGACCAATTGCCGAGGCTCTCGGTCATGGATAATCATTATTTCGTTTTTATAATTAATTAGAAAATAGACGAATAATTCAATTAATAAAACAACAATTGTACAATTTTACTATTTATTATTAATTAATGAAGAACATCTAGTAAAATCATGATTGCATTATTCGATTGATTGTATAAAACAAATGTTCTTAAACCCATGATTCCATTATTATTCTATAAATAAAACAAAAGGTTTAGAAAATGTACTTATTACTTTTGTTTGAAATCAATCAACTAAATCATTTATGGTTAACAAAAAAAAATTGTCTTAAATGATTTTTTAAAATTTAAGTATAAATTTTGATTTCAATTTAAATAAAATAAAAATTTTAAATATTGGACAACAAATTTGTAATATTTTTTGAACTTAAATTTATTTGTTTAAATAATAATTCTTGTAACGAAAAACACAAATTTAGAATTGGTATAAATATATATTAATAGCAGAGATTATATAATTTTAATTAGAATTATAATATTATAATGTACAAATATATACAAAATACTTCAAAAAAAAAAAAAAAATATTTCATTAAAGTTTTATTCAACTTATTTTCAGGAAAATCATCAATAATTGATGCAATATGTTTTGTATTGAACGCTAAATTGGAAGATTTGAGAGTATCAAAATTAGTGGATCTTATTCACAAAAGCGCCTCAGAAGACACAATAGCCGATACGTAAGTTTTTTTATTCATCATTTATTTATCATAAGAAATAAAAAAAATTTAATTAAATAGACGGAAAGAAAAAAAAGGTTGTTAGTTGTGTGCTTAATACCAAGAATTATTCATAAAATTTCCCAATCATTTAAATAATTAATTTATATGTGTGGATAACTAGAATCTCCAACATAAATATAGTTTTGCATTTTGAGATTAGACTGCCAGAAATATCTGCTTCATATGTTTTTAGAGTAAAAAGTTATAAAATTTTAAGTTAAGATTTCAAGATTTGTACGAATTAAATATTATTTTCACAGTTGTGTTGTCAAGCTATCATTACGTATGAAAGATGAAAACTTTACTATTGCGCGCTGCTACAATGCAAAGGACAATCAATCACATTACTATATCGATGGTCAGGTACAAAACTTTTCTGTTATTTTTTTACAGCTTTAAGATTTTAAGAAAAATGTGGCAACTGAATAGAGAATTTGTAAAACATAACTGCACAAAATCGTAAACTCTCTTAACTTTTTATTTAAATTAAATTTATTAATTATTGCTTTGCTAAAAGTATAATTTAAAAACTTATTTTTCCCAAGCATTATTTACTGAGTTATGACAGTTCACTCTTTACGGATTAATACGTATTTTTTCTTCTCTCAAAAATAAAATAGAAGTGAAACAAAATAAATAAATAAAATATTGTACTCAACTTGGGAAAATTTTTTTTATGTTGACAGTCGTTAATTACCGATTGAAAGTTTGCTCTAAACATGATTAGAGTTTAAACCATGAACATATCTAGCTCACTTCCCATAGTGTATATATAAAAATGAATACAAATATATTTTGAAAAAGATTTATAAAAAATACAAAATCATGTGAAATAGTAAAATCTTAAAAAAATATATTTTTATAAAGGTATGGTTTAAAATATATGTAGAATACATGCAAATATACATCAAACTAATATAATTTTCTATCTCTGTTAGAATATATTTTCCTCCATATGGAAAAATAAGTAATTTAAATAAGTATTATTAATAAGATTCCAAAAGATAATTGATCTTATTTTTATTTTTGCTTTAAGGAATTAATTGAAGCAAATTATTTAGAAATAATTCGTCGAATGAACCTTTACAATTTAAAATGTTATATTGTGATGCAAGGGAATATTTTCCATTTCATTGCACAATCTCGTTTAGATCGAGCTAGGTTTATTGAAGATCTTTGTGGTTCAGCTGATTACATATTAAAATATAACAGGTACATTTATTCATATATTTAGTTTGTTAACATATTATTAAACTTAAGAAAGAAATTTTTCCAGATTAAAGAAAGATCTTGATGATTTAAATGTTGCATTAAAAGTTTTAAATGAACGAAAAAAGGATATAATTAAGCGAAAACAGATAATAATGAAGGAAATCAAAAACTATCATGAGTACATGGCTTTGAAGGAAAAAATGGTAAATTTATTTTTATATTTTCGTTTTGTATTATAGAACAAGAATTACACAAATTGATTTTAAATACATGCAAATATATTTATTCATTTATTATTTATTTATTAGAAATAAATAATTACTTTCCAATATTTATGTTTGATAACTAGCAAAATACAGTTAAAAATATTTGCGGTAATTTCAGCACTGTAAAATAATAATATATTTTTTGTCTATCAGGAATCGATGGAAACGCAGTTAATTTTGGCAGAGTTTTTTGAACTTGAACAATCAATACGGGATGCTATCACGCAGTACCATGATATAAAATCAAAAAAAAATCTTTTGCAAAGTAATGTAACGCAGGATTTTGATAAAACTGATGTATCGGAACTAAAGGAAAAATATAATGAATCACTACAAGTGGAAAATGATTTGTCGCTTAATTTGCAAAAGATGATCGTCGAAATCGAGGTGATCAAGTCAAAAATAAAATGCTTAAACAATTCCATAGCAAATGAAAAAAACAATTACGAACAAGTAAATAGGGCTTATAACATTCTTGAAGATGAGAAGACGACATTAAATGAAAAACTGAATAGCATAAATGAGCAACTGGAATGTTTGAGTCCTGATTTTAATAGTTCAGACAATCAGCTGTTTGATTTACAGGTAAATTGAAAATTCAATTAAAAAAATTGTTGAATACTTACACTGAGAAAAATATACTACCTGTTTGGGATTGATATCATTTGGGTTGAAACACGTCGTTCAGGGCAAGAAGAAAATTATTTTTAAAAATTCAATTTATAAAATTGTTTATTTTCAAATTTGGTATTCCTCAACTTTGAAAATTCAAATATCACGCTTGCGACGTGGTGAGCGGAGTAGGCTAGAGTTCCCCACTCAGAGGTCCCACGGTAGGTTAAGCTAGTACGTACAACACCGCTGTGCGTGGTCGTCGATATAACGAGGACTTACCCCATGAGCTTTATTGTACTTTTTTTCAGTTCAATGTACATGAGACTTTAATTTAATTTATTTTATTTTATTGAGAATTTAATTTAATGTACATGCGACTTTGGATCTTTGGATCGATAAAAAGTGATCAATGATCATGATCACTTTTTATCAATGATGTCACTACAAGTGCGTCATTTAAATAATTACATTAATTTTCAAATGATATCAAATTATTATGAACGTTGAGAGCAGTGCATAAAAAAACCTTATGTTTTACAAATACTATAATAAATAACTTAAATTAATAAAAAAATTTTGTTTTGACTCTGCGAGCAATATTACAGTTGTAAGTATTGAATTACTGACTTCAGCTTACTAGTACGAATCGGTTTTTTAAAATGGGTACATTCTTATTTACTTTTCATAAAAGTCACAATCAAATTCTGACTTGTTGCTGTATTTCAGGCACCTGAATACTACGCGTTGAAAGATAAAGTTGACAAACAGTCATTCATGCATTATGGAAAGTTGGATATTTTAAACTTAGAATTGACTGAGTTGCAGACGAAGCTTTGCAATACAAATCGCAAATTGCAAGCGCATATAGATGATCTAGAACGTTGTAAAACTTCTTTGAAAAACATTATTACATGCATTCAAAAAAATAGATCTGATGAAAATGAAACTTCAAAATTGCACGATTTAAAAGAATTGTTACAAGAAAAATTGGAGTATGAAACGGCTCTGATGGAAATTTGTAACGACTTGAAAATGAAGCTGAAAGACAATGAGGACTTGAGTACAGAGGCTACAATTAAACAAAGTGTTGACCGTGATTTGCGTTTACATTTCGGCAGAAAGATTGTAAGTTATTATTTGAAACATTGCTAAGATCATCATTTTTATTCACTCGCTATTCAAAATTCTCAAGTTTTGTAAAAAAGACAAAGTAAAGGAAGATAAATAGAAATGGTATGAAAAAGATATTTACGTGTAAAGTAAGACTTTGAAGGACATTATAAACTATACTCTTTCATTTGCACAAACAGCGCTCTCGAAGGAGGTGCCTGCACATATTTATATAAAATACCAATTATATTGAAATACACCCATAATTATTACTTAAATTTAAAATAATTCATTTGCAGTATGGACGTCTATCGGATCTTTGTTTTCCAAAAGAAAGAAAATATAAAGTTGCTTTGACTAAAATTCTTGGAAAGAATTTGCATTCGATTATTGTTGACACGTCCAAAACAGCGACAGAATGTATAGAGTTACTAAAAAAAAATCGCTATCCACCGACGACTTTCTTACCTTTGGATAGTATTAGGTTTTCTGAAATCAAAAAGAAATTAAGGTATTTATTTCAATTACATCCACTTCTTTGTTAAACATAAATTTTACTAAAGTATGCATTACTTCCATACTGTCGAATATTGATATTTATCTTTATTGGAATATCTCTACATGCAAAGAATTTATTTTATTTTAATATTATATTAATATATTATATAAATATAAACAAATAATAATAAATAATAGCTTATTCCACAGAAGTGACGTCAAAAATAAAATACCATTGATACGTCACGTCATCAATATTATAC
>JABFOV010006426.1:0-10682 GCA_022817685.1 Aradophagus sp. ZL-2020
TGTTTGAGATAAACGTAAAAGATAATTTTTGTTAGTTAGTTTTAGTTTTGTGTTGGAGCGAAGGGAGCGAAGCGTAGCGAGCGACCGGAGCGACGTGGGGGGCGGGGGTCCAGGGGGCAGAGCCCCCGGTGGGGGGTTTTTTTTTATTGGGATATTTTTGTATCGGGATATTTTTGTATCGGGATATTTTTGTTCGGGATATTTTTGTTCGGGATATTTTTGACGGGATATTAACGACACGATTCATATTTCATACTGTGTTTTTCTCAAATGCAAAGGTGAACCGCTGTCAGACTCCCTCGAAAAAACGAAGGTGAAGTATTACTTTACGCCCGCGAAGGAGAAAAGTGGGATTTTTCTCCTGAGAAAATAAAGCTACATTTTTTGGGCATGTGTGACGTAAATTAAATTAAATAATCATTCTTGGATAATCAATAATATTGTAATATAGTATAATATAATTTACTGGCCAAACATAAAGCAAATAATATGAGAAACTACACTCAGAAAAATCTGTTTAACTGAAACTACCAAAAGTTTTAGTTGCAACCTTATTCAGTTAGATTTACTAAATTTTCAATTAAATTTACTGATTTTTCAGTTGGATTTACTGAGTGTTTATTTCTAACAACCGAAATATAACAAAAACAAAGCTCTGATTTTCAGTTGTTGCAACTGAAAACTTCGATAGTGACAATTTTTACTGAAAATTCAGTTAAAATTACGAAATGCTGTTAACTTTTTTATTTGTATACCAGCAAAGCAATCAGCAGTACACAAGCAAAGCAATTTTTCTCATAAACCTAATATATTTCGTGACAAATTGTTCATCTTTGTCTATCGTAAAATAATAATTTGTAAAAATTGATGTAAAAGTTGGATACGTTATTACAAAACCAAATCTAGATAAATGGATTTCAAGTAATTGCATACTTACTCACAGCGTAGGTCATTACAAAAACTATTCAGCAGCTTCGGAATTTCGTTTGGCTGTCGAAAAATTGTGACTAAGTATTGTCTTGTAAATAATAAAATATAACGTGTGACGTAATTCAAAAAATGTCATGTCATTACGAAAATTGGATACGACACATCAAGTGTGTCATTCAGGTTATTTGCCTGCTCAGTAAACCGTAAAACTCATTGTTTTAACTAGTGGTTGCAGCAGTCTCGCGAGCGTTTAAAATGCAACCAAGTACAATTTTCTCATCATAAATCATTCAACAGCAGCCGATGTTTCCGAGTGTACATTTTTCTTTATTCTTTCACCTTTTTCTTAATCATTCGCGACAATGACCCACAAAACTTGTGCTCTCGAAATTCACATTCTCCCTATGCAAATTGTGCGAATATATGCATAATGAATTTGGCTTGCACTTTTCCATATTCCTTTGTTCTCTCTCTTTTATCCTTTTTTTCATTACTTTTTATCGTTTGTATAAAACACGTATTTACGATCATACGCAACTGAGAGACAATAAAAATAAAACAAGTTATGCTTGAAAAATCATCAGTTTTCATTTAGCGAATTAAAAAAAAAACAATAAAAACAACCCCTTTGAGCGTAAAACTGAAATTTTACGAGAGTCGGATTGGCGAAAATTTGCACGAAAGCGCAGGCAATTAAAGTTTAACATATTGTGTCTTTGCCGAGATTTTTATGTGCATCACTTTACGCTTTTACAGTATGTGTCAAACGTTTTTACACGTCGGCCGTAAACGAAGGATAAATGATTAGACAAGTTCCTTTTCTTCTTTGTTTTCTTTCATCTTGGAAATGATTTGAAATCTTTTTTCTTTTTCTTTAATCAGACACGTGATGAATAGAAAATAAAAGGTTTGCGTAAAAATAAAAATGAATGAAAAAAGCTTTTTCAAATGCTGCCTTTTGACTCACTCTCTTTTTTACGAACTATCATTAACATTATTAAAAATAATCGGTGAAAAATGTTTCTGTATTATTTTAAAAAGTAAAAAACAATTTAATAATTTTAAAATTTTTAAACTAAATCAACGCAACTGTTACATTAAGTAGATATATTTAAATTATTAAAAATTTTCTGAATAATGGCGACTCAAAAAATTACAGCTTTGATGCGCGGTGCTAATATACTTATGCACAGTATGCAAACAATTGTGAAAAAAATAGACAATGCCGGAGCACATTAAGTTTAAAGTGCAAGTGCACAATCTTCGCGGGACGAAAGCTTATCAATTATTCATCAAGTGAAGTCTCCATGATTATACGCGTCTTACTCGGCAAGATAAAACATTCATGGGAAAACCTTGCGAGAGAATCTGTCGATGAAGTTCGTGACCTGTCATTGATTGCGCAAGCATCCACGCGCATCGATCATAAACGTAAAACTGCGTTACGATCGGCGGCGAAAGCTGTCGTGTCGATCCACTGAATCAAAATTTAATTTCACCCGATCGAAATGTCGACGACTCCTGCAAAAATTCATAATGCTATAACTTATTCGGATCTGTGATTACGTCGCCACAATTACATTCGTGATTCGCTGTTGATCTCGCCAGTGAAATTTGTTGTTTGTTACCTAGAAAGTCCTCGTCTCCCTTCGTCCCTTTTCTCTTACTTCATTTTCAATATTCAAATTGATTAATTATGGGGAACATTAATTCGTTCGAATCGGTGAGAAGAATATACATAGTAAATCAGTAGTTCAAGTGCATACTGCAAAAACAAGTGTCTTATTTTTCACGTTTATATGCATTTTAAACTGCACATTTTACGCTTTTGATGTCTGAAACAAAAATACATATTTGAAACATACTCTCCCGAGTCAAAACTTTCAGCCTCAATTTAGAAACTAGAAAGAGTATTGTTAGAGGCTGAAATAAGCCTAAATTAGGATATAATTAAGTCTTCAAAGAGTCTTAACTTGTGGAAATGTCCGCTTTCAGCAATTTGAGGTTGAACGTATTTAAACCTCTACAAGATGTCTTTTCATTCTTTCTGCTTGCCCTTTTCAACCTCATTGTCCTCTTTATAACTTATATTCAGCGTCTTTCAATTATTATATTGTATTCTCTAATGGATCTGCTTTAGATCTCTTCTATGCTGTATAAATAAATTGATAAATAATTTAATTATGCTGCAAATTACAATTAATTTAAAAAAATGTTTCAATTACTTTGTTTCGTTTATTAAAAAACTAATACATATATAAATAAAAGTAATACAAATCATGAATAAAAAAGAACATAATTACATTAATTTCTCAATCAATGTCATTCATTTTGAATTTAAACATTTTAAATTTGTTGTTGCTGTTGTTTCCTTTAATGGCTCGCGCTCAAGATTTTCGAGCTCAAGCGAACGCCAGTAACTTTGTGAAAAAAGTAACTCGTAAATTCGATGTACGGAGTAGATAGATAGAATTTGTTTATTAGCCTTCATGAAAACATACACAGCCATTGGTACATACAAACTTGACTTAAAGCTAAAGCGCGGGAAATACAAAAATACAAAAATATTTTATACGCAACTACCGGGAATGTGTATAACAAAATATATACTAATCCTGTATATACATCAATAATTACAATAACTAAAATTAATTAAAATATAATTTAGCTTTTTCTTTAGCCATATTTTTCAGCTTATCAAAATTATCTTTTTTGCACTTATTTTTAAACTTTTGATAAAAGTCTGAAACTGGAATAGGATCCAGGTGCAATACACCATTAACTACCGCATTTCTTGGTCTGTCATCAACATTTTCGTTGCCTA
The DNA here is from genome assembly GCA_022817685.1 of Aradophagus sp. ZL-2020. Classification (NCBI taxonomy): domain Eukaryota; kingdom Metazoa; phylum Arthropoda; class Insecta; order Hymenoptera; family Scelionidae; genus Aradophagus; species Aradophagus sp. ZL-2020. The sequence continues at coordinate 3,755 of JABFOV010006426.1, forward strand.
CAATGCCTTTATGTGAGGGATCCAAACTAATTTAATATCTATCTTTAATTGTTTAGCTAACGCTATTTTTTGACGAATCTTATAAACTAGAGGGGACTCATTTCCACTGACATTTCCCAATGCTTTCAGAGCGCTTTCCGAATCAGAAAAAATAATATATTTTCCCGAACTAACGCTAATAAGAGCCGAGCATTCCGCAGAAAAAATAGAAGCACTATCGTGTAGTTTATAAGACAGGTTGAAGTTATCATCTCTGCTCCATGCCGCAGAGCCAACCATGGACGAGTCTCCTTCAACCAATTTTGACCCGTCGGTAAAAATGTGCGTTACATCAGTCGCTTTAGGAAATAAACTGTCAAACTGATTATTTGGCTGAAAAAACTGAAATAAATCTCTTCCACTAAAAAATCTATCGTTGGATTAAATAAAGAATAACTGAAATTACCGCTATATTTATGGTGGTTATTTGAGCACAAGATCGCATCTTTCAAGAACCATACTTGCTGATAACATTGAACTAATAATGATTTTTTAAAATTATTTTCAAAAACAAAGTAATCCGCAATATCAACAATTTCATCTAGAATTCCCAAAATTAAATGATTTTCAACACATAAACACTTTAATATAAATCGAAAACATAATTCACTAAATCTGAACTCAACCAAAGGAAGTTTTGCCTCAGCTGACATAACATTAATAGGCGTACTATTTCTATAACCTAAACTTAATCTAAAGCCTACATTTTGAATTTTTTGCAACTTATCAAACGTTTTCTCATCACAAAGAGAAATAAGGAATCCTCCATATTCTATTCTTAACCTAACTCGTGATTTATATAATAATAACATTGTTTTCGGGTGAGCACCGCACCATGTTCTTCTAAGACAACTGAGTATACGCATCGCTGATTTACACTTCTCAACAGTATAATTTACATGTTTGCGCTAATCAAGTCACCTTTCAAGATACATACCGAGAAATTTCACATTTTTAGGTACCCCTATTGAATGATCACCTATATTCAATCTTAAATTCGTAACTACTTGTTTTGAGTTATTGTCAAAAACTACTAACACGCATTTCTCAGTTGCTAGTTCTAAGCCTCTCCCAGCTAGCCAAGGAATAACTTTTACCAATTCTTGCTTCAAATTAACAATTTGATCTTGAATACTTATATGATTTTTAATATTGTACATTGCAATATCGTTTGCAAACTATAAAACTTTACATGGGCTTTCTATCAAACGTTGAAGCATTCTTGTATAAATTGAGTATAATAGGGGGCTCAGTACATTGCCCTGCGGTAAGCCCTTACAAATAGTTTTTTTCAATTAAACCATCATTTTTACAAAAAACAGCGTTTCTGTGACTAATCAGATTATTAATAAAAGATACAATTTTCTTTGGAACGTTGAGTTTAATGAACGTTGACATTATCAAATGCACCTTTTATATCTAAGAAACCAGCTGATACTGAATCTTTTTTATAAAAATTACGTTGAACATCTGAATTATAATACTTAAATTATCCATACAAGATTTTCCCCTGCGGAACCCAAATTGTGATTTTGCTAATAAACCATTAATTTCAAACCACCATTGTAACCTTTTATTAATCATTCTTTCTATAATTTTCAAAAGGCAACTAGCAAGTGAAATAGGTCTAATTTTATCCGAATTACTCTTTGGTATAAACATAACTAGATACTGTCTCCATTGTTCAGGGAAAACTCTTGTCTGTAAAATATCATTATACAATTCTAATAGTAGCCTACGATAAAGTTAAGGTGGCATAGATATGATTTCATAACTAATTTTGTCTAAGCCCGAAGCAGATTTTATTTTTAGACCATCAATACAAAGATTTAATTCTTCAAACGAAAAGATTGGTCGAGAAAATGTAAATCTTCAATATTTTCTTCCATATCATCTACACATTTTAGACTTCGGATCTGACATCTATATTATTCTATTATTTTGCAATTTTTTGTTTCCTTGTGAGAAATCTGCTTTATTTTAGCTATTTTTAAAAAGTTTAATTTTTTCCAAACGTACGATAAATTACTTCTTGAAGAAAGTGATTCGCAAAAATTAACAAAAGACCTCTTTTTTTCTTCACGGTAAGTTGCTCGTGTAATAGCAATTATTTTTTTAATCTTTATATATTGTTCCATATTATATCTATATTTGAAAGATTTAAACACCATGGTTCTCACCCTCTTCGCTCTTGCACATCGATCATTCCACCATACGTTACTTGGGTTAAATTTTGACTTCTTCAGCTTTAAGTTGACATCTTGATTTTCATCACTATTGTGTAAATTATCATCCTTTTTTTTGGCAAAGCAGACTTAATTGCATCATTTAGAAAATTATAAAAATAATTATATTTTGAAACAATATCTAAATTACAGTACATAATACCGTTGAATAAATATTTTTTTGAATTTAAAATATCCAAAAATTCTTGTTTATCTAACTTCTTTAAATTATACCTGTAATCTATTTTCATTTCGTATAGAGTTCTGACATTTATCTTGATACTGATAATGATCGCTTTCCCACAAATCCTCACCTATCCTCCAATCAGTGGTCAGTGCAATTCCAGGAGAAACAAAACTCAGATCACTGTTTGAATAACTACACACATTATTAGACAAGGTTATATGAGTTGGACTTTTATCATTTAAAAGAATAAAATCTTCAACATCCAAGTTATCAAAAATAATATTTCCATTTACGCAACATTTACTACTACCCCATGAGGTATGATGGGCATTTAAATCTCCGCCTAGTATAAAATTATCTGTCCCAAAATTTTTAATTGCACTTGTGAATTCAACCCACTCCTCCAGAGAGATATTATTGTTATAATAAGGTTTTCTATAACATGTAACAACTAAAATACTACTTAAATCTGACTCTATTTGTATTGAATCATATTCCAAACTTCTGCCGTTAAAATTAATATCCACTTTCTCAAAAATCAATCTTTCCTTAATACCAATCGCAATACCACCTCTCAATTCGTTAATTCTATCAAAACGTACCTAGTTGAAACCCTTCAGCCGGAACTGATCAGCCAAGCCTAAATATGTCTCTACAAGCATAATGATATCATAATCGCTGGTTTCTATCACCAAGTCAATTTTATTTTTCACACCGCGACAATTCCACTGTAAAAATTTCAACATATGATCAATCATTTAAAAAATAAATTTAGAGTTAAATTTAAACCGATAATATACAAATCAAAAAAGTACTTAACAAAGTAAATCTACTTTTTCTTATTTTTACTTTTAGCGAAGTTCTTATGTGTCTTGACATTTCCACCTAACCTCTCTTCTAACTGTTTTGATATATTCGCGAGATGAACCTGGGACGGAGAAGATCGTTGGTGATCGGCAGAATGTAAGCGCTGCTGTAGCACTTTCTTCTTCCTCATCTCTTCCTCCTCTTCAGCTTCATCACTTGGCGACGATCTTTTGATACTTTGAGATACAAATTCCATAGTCTCCACGTTCTCCATGCATTGAAATACTCCATTCATTGCAGCGTTGACTGAATCCTGGCAGGTGTTGCTTTCTGTTGCTGGTTCTCACTCTCCTTGTCCATCAGTTTCTTTCCCGCTTCTTTTTTTTAGATTGAACTATTCAGTTGAAAGTAATACTGCTCGATTTCTCCTCACCGGACCGCAACTCTGGATAATTTTCACGACTACTTATCAGTATAGGAGCTCGGTTGAACACCTTCTGATATGCCTCAGCAAAGGAAATATTATCATACGCCATCATCCTTTTCACAGCTCGATTCTTCTCAATAAAAGGACAAACGTTGTCGACAGACATGTGACTCCCCTTGCAATTGCGACATCTGGGCGTAATGCCTACACATTCTCCGACATGTTTGAGCTCACCACACATGAAACAGTGTTCCTTGCCGCGGCATGATTTAGCCATGTGGCCAAAACCGAAGCATTGGTAGCATTGACGAGGTTGACTTACATGCGGTTCAACCACGACCCTCACAAGGTTGATGAAAACTTCGCTGGGCAGTTGACCACCGTTAAAGGAGACCAAAACCGATGACGTAGGAATCCACTTGTCCTTCGATAACGCAAATTTGTTTTTCTTGTTCAGCCTCGTTACCTTGTGTACCTGCACCTTGGCCTTGATGGCTCCCTCGAGGAATTCATTAATGAGGTCAACAGGGATACCATGCAAGACACCTCGACCATGGTCCTCGAAGACAGGATCAGTCGAACACTTGTTAGCTTCAATTCTATTCTTGAATAGAATCACTCCTTTGAAACGACCATCCTTTTTTACTTTCACGATAGATTTATAACTTTCAGCGATGAGCGGGCCAACCTTAAAGATGTTGAATGGGTGATTGGACTGTGATTTGTGCCTTGTCACGTATCCAGATGCCGTAGGGACCACGCCACCCATCATCCTAATCATCCTGAGCAGCCGGGGATGTTTGTTGCTTATCACCAACATCAGGTGACATAACGTTCTCCATCATTACATTTGAATCCGCCCGGTCGAAACCGAGGGATGATTCTGGAAACTTCGAAAGTGAGATTATAATGGGCAACCTCATGTAGCAAAAGGAACCAAATAATCAATTTGCTATTCGGCCTCTTCCGGGAAGCAAAAATCAGGTCGGAAAACAGTAGGATTTAAACAAGCTTTTTTTTTACCAACAAATAGCTCAAGCGAATTCCTGAGATTCCCGATCGAGACAGATCGATGTAGGGAGTTACCAATAGAAGGTCATGACACCATCTATTGACCAGACATGATCCTCGAACCAGTAACTTTTCCATCTGAAGCAGACCATGCTGCGGTAGAAAAAAATGCCCCTGAACGAGAATCGAACTCATGTTCTCTACACCATGGAGGCTCCTCCACATTTTGAATTTGATTCTATCATTACCTTATTTATTGTTATCATCTTGTTAGTCAACTATGATACAAGGTCATGTGCATACTTTTCTTCAATTCTTTGTCGCGCTTTATACATACAAATCAATATATTTATACATAGTCGCATTTACACACGGATTTGAATACTAAATAGTACAGGTTATTACACGAAATATTACAATTAAAAAATAGTCTCAATAGGGATCCGAACACAAATCGCAAGACTATCAACTAAGACACGCTGTCGCTGAGCTACTGGAGGACCTGGGGTCGGACAGTAAATTTAGACTTATAATCTTATAGAACAAATAGAGACTGAGAAATAATCATAAAGCGATTGAAGAGAGATTTGAAGAAAAAGGATACACGCAGAGAAATGTTTTGTCAATATAACCAAATTTTAGTAATATTGACAAAAGATTTTGTTATTATTTGAGCAACAAAAGTATTTTGTCAAGTGAGCAAAATGTATTTGTATTTTTATGCTTCGTTAATACAACGCATTTCTTTTTCGATTTGACTAAATCATTTTGCCTGAAAACTATGATTTTGTCAATATAACAAAATAATTTGTTTGATTTGAAACATGAGATAATTTGTTTCAACAAAACGTTATAATCAAAGTTATTTTGTTGATTCAATGCAAATTTCAATTTCATTCAACAAAACACTAAATGAAGATTAACAAAATTGACTCAACAAAATACTTTTTGTGGTTTTGAATTTATATTTCTCTGAATGTAAAGGTCGAAAGAAGTATAAAACTTACATAATTTTTTTTTATATTAATAATTTGAAACAACTTGATTCTGAATTAAAATTATTTATTATACTTTATTTTACTTCTAAAAACGCAGATGAGTATGTCAGTTTGTGAAATTCACTTCATTCTGAAATAATAAAGGATAGACAATTCTGTCTACGCAAATCTATCTTTCATGAGAGGAGTGACGAATAAGGAACTCAATATAAAAAGAGGATAAAAATAGTTGGAAAAGAAATCAAAACGATACATAATATAGACCGGAAGGATGCTCATGAGAAAAGAAATGAACGACACGAAGATTCAAAGTAGAATGAAGAGAGATCTGAAAGAGGTGTATAAGAGAAGTAAAAAGTAATTGAAATTTAAATTTTTTGAGTGGAGGTCGAAGCGACTTGAAGGAGATCGAAAAAAATCTCGATAGAGTTTGAATAGAACATAAAAAGAGAGTTAAAATATGGCTAAGAGAGTGGAAAGAGTTCAAAAAGCTGTTAGATAGGTTACGTAGACTGAAAAGAGTTCCAAAATTTTGACTCGGGTCTCTTAAAAATAATTCACTTGAAATAAAAAATCTACAATATCGGCAATTTTCACTTGTATTCAACCTCAAATTAAATCAACTTTTAATTTGATTCGTGTAAACTTAGCTTACATATGAATTATTGTAAATATTGACATATTTCTTGGAAACATTTCAATTCCTGTACAAGGGTGTTCTCGCTATACTCGTTACGCTTCATGCGTACTTCGTACGTCTCCCATTTAAAAAATAAATAAACATGTATGAATAATATATATATATATATATATATATATATATATATATATATATATATATATATATATATATATATATAATTTTTGTATTGATATATATATCATATATATATAAAATAAACATCAATAATTCACATAACATTATATAAAAAATAAATTTTAAAGTAACTATATATTGTGCATCCCGCGAGGAAAAATTTCCTGCTAGCTGGTCTAAAAAAGGTTTGGATCAGGGTTGCAAAGCGAAATTAAACTAAAACTTTAGTTTCCCTCCTGAGTGAAACCGGAAATATTTAAACATTCTCGTTTCCCACCTGAGTGAAACCGAAAATATCTATACATTTTCGTTTCCCTCAGGATGGAAATCAAAATGTTGGATGGAATATAGTTTCCCTCTTAATGAAATGTAATCTGTTGTATTTTCGCTCTTGGCCATTAATACAAAGCATAAGTT
>JABFOV010006427.1:0-10682 GCA_022817685.1 Aradophagus sp. ZL-2020
GTGTTTTTACACAACAAAACTGTATCAAAGTTGGTAACACAATTGCAACCATGATTTACTGGCTCTTACTATAATTTGTATAAAGTTGTACAAAATTTGTTACAATAAAGACAAGATAACAATACATAAGTATATATTTTGTATATTTATTTCTCTGTTGTTACTTCTGTAAGTATTTCATACTCAAAATATATTTTTCATTAAACGTGGATTATAATAAATATTGATAAAAGATTTTTCTTTCAGATTAAAGTTTGTATAAATTCTAATTACTTATAATGAAGTTTATAACTTCAACAGTGACAAAATGTAAGTCTCGAATTGGAACTTTATGTGAATTTGAAAAATGGCCTTCTTTGACTTTGGAAACACCTTTATTTTTACTATACACAAAGGTATGCAATTATAGTTATAAAAAAAATAATTAATTATACTTAAAAAAATAATTTATGTCATATATAATTTCAAAAATATAAAATACGTTGAAGATGAATTTATATAATTGGAAATGATTCGAAGTTTAAAATGAATTATAATTGTATTTATAAATTATTCAGTTAAATTATATGTTTACCTTTTACTGCAATTAATGATTGATTCATTATATATTTTTTACAGAGAGGATGTGTGCCGCATTTAACGAAAGATGTATTAAAATCTGTAACAACTGATCAGTTCTTATTATCTGTATCATTACCTAATTCTATAAATATGTCTAATTCTATAGAAATTTTTAATTCATATAGTGAATTCATTAGTATGCAGGTAAATTTGAATTTTTAATATAATAAATTTTTCATGTTTACTGATATTTATTAACTTAATTATTATGTTGATAGGAATATCCAATATTTATGACTGTTCAAGATCCAGCAGAGGTAACTGATCCTTGCAATCAAAAACAACACATTGTTTCTGTTATGACTAAACAAGGAAGAGTCAAAGTAACGCCTGATTCTTACATGAAATTAGTTGAAATGTACAAACCAGATATTTATTTAGCATTATGTGACGGTGATACAGACATAAATAGCTCTAAAAAAAAAATTAGTCATGCAGTAGAAAGAAGTTCAGCAATGCTTGATAAATGTTTGAAAGAACATGAAAATTCTACCATCATCAAAAATTTACCTGTGCTTGGAGCTATTGAAGGAGGGTACAACCTAACTGAACGTGAATACTCCATACGGCATTTAATTAAGAAACCTCTTTTTGGATATGTGATTGATGGATTACATAAGAATGGTCCAGATGTTGCCAATATTGGCATTCAAGAATTACACACAGTTGTAAAAAATTCCATTGTAAGAAACATTTGAGAGTTTATTAAAACAAAATATAATTTAAATTTTATGATCATTATTTGTTTCAACTGAAAATAACATTTAATTAATATATGCAAAATTTATTCATTTGAAAATATATTTGTAATACATTGTCTATGTCTTACAGAAAATGCTTCCTGAAGATAAACTTCGAATTACAATGGGATCTTACAATCCATCAACAGTATTAGGTTTAGTTGACTTGGGCATAGACGTATTTGATTCAACTTATCCGTATTTGATGACTGAACAAGCTAAAGCTTTGATATTTTTATGTGATGATTGTTCTAATGATCGCAAAGACATGTTAAATATGATGGATAAAAGGTAATACCAGTATTCATTCAAACTATTGATTCAACACATAATTTACGAACAAATTTTACACAGAACATACAATATGTATATCCATTATGTAATTTACAACCGCAGTTCTTAGTACGCGATATGTAGGTTTATTACTTCATTATTCAAATTATATAAAATGGTATAATAAAATATTAATTAAGTCAATAACTTCTAGGTACGCCGATGATTTTTCTCCAATATGTCAGTCTTGTGAATGTTTGGCATGTAAAAATCATACAAGAGCATACATAAATCACTTATTTGTAACAAAAGAATTACTTGGAAGTGTGTTGCTGATGATGTAAGTATAATAATGTCTTAACATTAATTTTGTTTATTTTATTTCATTTTATATTAATGAATTATAAATGTATTAAAATGTATATTTTTTGCAGTCACAACATACACACTTACATAAAATTTTTTGAAAATATTAGACATCATATAAAAAACGAAAGTTTCACTGAATATCGTCACAAAATAACATCTAAATTTATATCAAAAGAGGTAAAGGCTTAAATTCATATTTAAAGGAAATTAAAAATGATTTCGATACTTTTTATTCTGGTAAAAAGTTTGGGTCTAAATAATTATAAGATGCATTGTTAAAAATGTGAGGCAAATAGTCAAAGTCGTAATTCCTGCTATAATCAGGAGCTCGTATTGCTCGTAGCTTATGAGACGAATTATGAACAGGATCCTCAGACTCTAACTGACCCACTGCGCAATCAGCGCATAAATCAACTTCATCTTGACAATCCGTACAGTGCCAACGTGTTCCTCTCAAAGGATCTTCGCCACAAACAAAACACTAAAAAATGTTAATTACTTGTAAATGACGTGTATACAATTAAATTAAGATTGTATGTAGAGTTGCTAACGTTATTTTATCAACGAATTATGTACTTCAACAAATCTGAAGTACAATAATTCATCTTTTTTTCCTATATTTATGAAAAACTTTGAAAAAAAAACAAGAAACAATCTTTATAGCTATGATTTGCACTATTTTTCTATTAATTTAAATATAAGAAAGTCTTACTTTAGCTTTTCTGACTTTTTTCTCATTTGAATTAATTGATAAAAAAACGTTGCCAAATATGTCTGTGTATAAAAATCCTTAGAATTCTATCTAATTTGTAATAAAATATACTAAAAATGATCAATTATGTTTATCACATTCAGAATCAATTTTATATCTTAACGAACCAAGCAATTCTACCTTGTAACCGACATGTTGATACGTTGAAGTCTGATTATCTTCTTTTTCAGACTTAATTTGTCGAAGTAATTCAATTTGCCTCAATTCCACATTATCTTCTTCTATTTCATTTCTTGAATTTTCATCAAAAAATGAATTAACGATTTCTTCTTGAATTGGCTGTTCTCTAATATCATTTGTTGCAGAATCAATTTCTTGATGTGGAAAAAATGTCGACTTTTTCTGCATGAAATAAATACTTTTATGATGGCGATTTGCATGTCTTTTCATATCAACTTTGACTTTTGGACCTCGACCAGGAATGGGTAATCCAGCCCGCAAAAGCTTGATAAAATATTTTTGAACTCGACTTGAAACTTGTTTTGGCGTTCGATTACCTAAATAGGAAATATAAATTTTAGCAATTATTTTTATAATGACAACTAATTCGAGTATAATAACATTTTTACCCAAGGCATTAGCTATTTTAGTCCATCTGCGCATTTCAACTTCTTCTGGAGGATATTCCACTAAAAGCTCTTCTAATCTTCGTTGTTCTTCTGTTGTCCATAACTGATTGAAAGTCTCTGGCTTACTGTCATCAAAAGGACGACCCCGAACCAAAATCTAGATAATAATTGAAGTAAGAATCTTAATTATGTATGATTTGTACTTGTAATCTCAATTATTGAATTATTAAGTTTATGATTCCATTACTTAGTGTATGTTAAAAATTTAGTTCGTGGAATATAACCAATTGTAAATTTCTCTCTATCAATTTTCCATTAATTCATACTTAGAATTAAATATACAGATAAGGTATAAGGAAAAATACCTTTCCATTATCATTATCAGATTTTTGTTGCATCTGAGGAACAATATTCCCATGTCGAGTCTGTGGTCGTAATCTTTTGTCTGGCACAGTGATATTATATTTTGACCAATCTATGCATGGAATTTCAGCAATTTTTTGTGCTTCGGGATACTTCGGAAGATCACCATTTTGAAATTGGGCAACATATGATATTGGATCTTTAAGTGCTGCGTTATGGCAAGACATCAATTCATCCAGATCTTTTAAAGCCTTGGAACGTTGTGCTTCTAAAATGACAATTGTTTTTAAAAGTGTTTTATAATCCTGATTCCCTTTTAAAGCCAAATGATCTGATTCAAAATAAAATGCATCATCTTTGTCAGGATCAATGTTTTCTTCCAATTGTGTTTCCATATTGTGTATTCCGAAATCGAAAGGATGAAGTCTATAAAAAACAGACAATTTATTATTTTAAATATTTATATTTGAAATAATGAAATAAGCTATCACAATTTGTAGCTATAAAAAATATCAACTTTTTCTAGTAATGATTACTAAGGTAAATAAATCTAATACAAAAATGTAAAAACATTACAATAATTATTTTTAATCATATTTTATACTTCAATTAGTATTTTATATGATCTGCAAGTAAGAAGCTGTGTAATATATCTTAATAACTGCGTAACAATATAAATGAAATATGCTGAAAGAACAGATTAGATAAAATTAAAATAGAAACATAAAATAGTAGATAAACACAAACACTTTGTACAATATTTGCAGAACTTGGGTTTCGCGTATTGCAATTCAGTTGTGTTCGTCTATAAACTTCAAAATCTTGCTGCTACACACATACATATATGTTTTATCTACACTTTCAGTAATATTCATAACACCTTCAAACTTACATTATCTTATTATTAGTCTCACTCCTTTATATAAACGCCAAAACTTAATAATGTTTACATTACTTCCAAGAAATGCAGAAGTGCATCATATCACAGGCAAAATAACATTGAAAAATAAAGCAGCTCCATCAAAACCACATGGTCTTGATCACATGACTTAATGCTACGTCGGTAAAATCACTTGCTAAGTGAAAACTATTATCGGGACTTGCTTTAACCGAAAGCCACTTTATCTAATCAATATTGTTTAAAAAACAACAAACATAATAATAATTTCTTAAGAATATATTGCAAATATATTATCAATATATTAACAATATAGTACATTATTAATATAAGCAACATTTTTGTACACTTTAAATTCGTTTCAATGAATTTGATCCCTCATACAATGTAATACTTTTAGAACGTATAATTTTCATCGAATAGACGTTGAAGACGTCTAATCAACGTTTAATTCTCGTTTTGAAAGTCAATATCATTTTATTGATAGCCTTTTTTATATACGCGGTTTCCTCTTTTATGTGATTATATTATTCAAACTGCGATGCCGAAAACCGCGGTCAATTGTGGTGATAAAATTTAATCAAATTCAGCATCTTCTAATGACCACTTGTTAAGAATTTTATCAAATTTTATTTTATTCAAAGTTATAGATCCTATCTATTTTGCGACCTTGCGGAGTAAAAATGTAAAAAATCAGTTTTTTTTTAAGAGAAAAAGACATATTTTGAATAAAGTAAAAATTTCTATTAATTTACTGCTGTATAAAGTTTTAATTTTATAATTATTCACTGTCCAATTTCAAATCTTTCATAAGTTGAAACATTAATTGATTAAAGTCTGTAATAATTATCTTTAATAAAAAAAAATCATTGTCAGCATACCTTTGGAAAACAAATAAATTTCACATCATCGATCTTTTTTATCTATGATAATATTATCAAGAAACAAAACAATTAAGGTAAACAATAATGGTTTGTAATAATACTCAAGATAAGGTGGCATATTTCTTAGCGTATATTTTATGAGTTACTGATTCATTACAACATTCGCTTGAAGTTACATTTTTATCTCAATTGCGTTCAGCATCATCAATATGTTCAATAGTACTAACATCAGTTAAAGGATACAAATAATATCGAATATTTTTAAGACTTAAAGTTCATTGATGCAAAAATAGTTTTCAGTTCTTTCGTTAGTATTAGTCCGTCATTTTTACCTGAAATTAAATTCAATATTTTATCAGATAAAATTTCTTTCGTTCCATCTGTTGGACCATAAATTATTTCTGAATCAAGCGATATTATCTACGTAAAAGATGTATTAATTTTTAATAGAAACTTTTAGTATAAAAAGGGAGTATTTTTAAATGTTTTAATCCAAATATAAATAATACAGAAAGTCTCAGAATGAATAATTATTAAATAATATTTATCTATTTCAGGTATTCTTCTTCAAATCGTTTTATCTTCAAATTGTATTTAATGATAGTACAAAGTAAAACCAGAGATTTTGTTTGACAAATGTTATTGCACATTATTTAACTAAAAAACGTATATGTATAGTTCAGAATTTTCTTTAAAATGTACAATATTTTTTGGAAATTGTATAAAATTTTTATTTTATTCTCAATGGTGCAACACTCAAAATAACAGATATGTTTACTCCAAACAAGGCATTAATACACATTTTAACATTTCAATATTTATTTTTGCATTTAAATATGAATTTTAACTTATTGCAGAAGTTACAAACTTATAAATTATGAACGAGAAATGTGAGAAAAGTTATCACTTTCCATGCTGTACAGGCTTGTCGTTAATTGTACTCCGAACCGGCGAAGAATTGTTACCCCTGACTTGCAGCGCGCGCCGACGCTGTAACCGTCTTGTGGCAAGCAATGCCGAAGTTAGCGATGCCTCGTGCTCACCAGTCCACATGTGTCTGTTGACGCAGCAGGTTCGACTCACACAGCCAAGAATGGTTCGAACTGTAAATAATAACGTGACTTGTTTTAATTACACCTAACGTTTAATCTTGTGTTACTTTCCATTCATCTAACAAGACAACGTAACACAACGTATTTTAATTTACACGGACAACGAATTAATAATAGAACGGTCGCTAGCCCAACAGTTGAAGAAAACACGTGGTTCAAGAGGAATTTTGAATTCTCTTTGCTGCCCTGAAGTCTTAAATCAGGACTCAATCATCAGTTTTTTATAATCAATCAGGATGACGGAATCGGAAAAAAAAACCGACAATGTCGGTTTTAAAAGAGAATTAGGCTTGTTCAGTGCGATCAATTTAATTGTGGCAGTTATGATAGGTAAGACAAAAAGATATTATTTTTAGTCTATATACGCAAGCACATTGGTGTATGTTATTTTATAATTTTACTCATATCTACTTCGACCTTGCTTTGATTCGCTAGTGATAATGGCACTTTAGATTGCGAAACATGTGTACATTTATTTACATTTCACGTTGATGTAGTCACGTGCCAGACAATTATTTATGGAACAGCTTTGAGATCACAGGACTGTAGGAAGATATACCATCCACTACACTTTCTTTATAACGTTTCTTGAGATAATCCCTCAACAATCTATTTTCTTCTGTTTTAAAACGCTTTTTTCATATTGCTCTTATTTATGCCTTATGATTTTATTATTTATGCTCATTATTTTTCATATACTTAACGACGCTGATATTATTATAAACACATAAATAAATAAATTGTTGTGTCAAATAATATTTAAGGATAAAAAGAAATTAAAAGAAGTAGCATTTCAGGGAATCCTTCACTTTTTTTACTGAAAAATAATACAACTTGATTTATTATAATGTTCAAAGATTGCATACTTTGTGTGGGAAGCTGGAGGTTAAAAGACTGTGATAAAGAAAGTTAGTTGACCAAGTATGAACATACTTAGTTTTACATTGGCACTTACTTAATTGAACAATCAAATGGGTAATTGATTCTAAGAAATACAAAAGGATGATTGACCTCCAAATTTCCAACTGCTGATTAATTTTTTTGATCTCTCACAAGTTTAATTCAACGAGTTATTTTAAATGGTCATATGAATCACTATCTAATCATTTAGACATATTTTCTATCAACATATAATAACTTTTTGCTGTTATTAAACATATTTGATGATAAGTACAATTTTCAAACACTCAAATTAATTTGTCAAAATTAAGATAGTGAAAAATAATGGAAAACTGATAACATGTTGGAATAAAGTAATTACTCAAGAAGTCAAAAGTCATTATCAGATGTCTACAATTTGCTTAAAAAAGTTACTACTAATTATGGTTACACTTACATCAAAGAAGATAACATTCCCAAACATATTAATAACATCTCCTTCATTTAGACATTTACCGACTTCCTTGGAAAACATTGTTGTATAATTACTTCTCTTTATCTCCAACAAAACAAATTGCGTAAAATATTGTTTGCTTCTTTTAAGAAATTGTTCAACTGGAAAAATTACTCAAGATAATATAAAAATGATGCAATACAATCGCTGAAATTGATCTTACATATAGTTCTCAGCATACCTCAACAGAATAATTTCAGTAATATGTTTTACTAAACGGATGTTATTGCAGACATGCTATGTTTAAAAAAGACTGTTATTATCATTAGAAGGCCAAATTTACTTTGTTTTTAATTAAATCATAATGTGTGTGTTTATTCGAAGTATTTAAAACTTATTTTTTTAATAATTATTCTAAATCTCATATTTCAACAATGTTATAATTTTATCTTATAAATTGTTCAGTCATATTTTACCTGCATGGTTATAAATTTAATTTAAAATCTTTCAATAATTATATAATTATTATTAATAAATAATAAATCATGCTCTCAACAATTCCAACCAGAAAAGTAGTCTAAAAGATAACATTTCAGGTTTAAATAATTAAAACAAGCAAAGTCGCTTAAATCACAGTTAAAATATTATTATTAAATTTGATAATGCAGTTTCGAATATACTACATTATAACTGTTTAATCTTCTTTATGAATTCAACAAGTGCCACATAACAAACATCTGTATTTTTACTTCATTTAATTACCAGTTGCAAATGTAACACAAATTTTGGACAGAATTTAGATACAAATGCATAATATGAATAGTTTTTTTTTGTTGTATCTGCATGTATTTATCTACATAGTACATATTTATCAAATCAAATGTCCTGAAAATTGATAACATTATTGACATAATAGTTGGTTATGTATTTAGATTATTTGAGAAAATATACAAATACAACAAGCAAATAAAAAAATAAAGAAAAGAAAATAAATTGACTTGGACTGATTTATACGCATTTATTACAGGTTCTGGAATTTTCGTGTCTCCATCTAGTGCTCTTCTAAGATCCGGTTCTGTAGGATTATGTCTAATAGTATGGATGGTCAGCGGCGCTCTCTCTTTACTTTGTGCCTTAACTTACGCCGAACTGAGTACAGTGGTGCCTCGATCTGGTGCAGAATATGTTTACTTCGTGGAAGCCTTTTCTCCTCTGCACCGTTACTTCGGTCAGTTACCTGCTTTCCTGTGTTCCTGGATTTCTGTGATGATTCTCCGGCCAGCGGAAGTAGCGGTTGTTATCTTGACCTTTGCTGAGTACTTAATCCAGCCGTTCTCCTTTTACTTCAGTGGCACGTCGCCTGACAACATGTTACTTCTGAAGCGGCTGATCGCTGCTTTAGCTCTAGGCATCATGACTTATATCAATGTCGCCAGTGTGAAGCTGTACGTCAAAGTTCAAAACATTTTTACCGTCTCCAAAGTTGCGGCTTGTGTACTCGTGATCATCGGAGGTCTATACTGGCTTGGCTCTGGACACACCGAGCTTTTGCACAAACCTTTTTATGGCACCACTAATAATATTGGAAACATTGCCTTAGCTTTCTACAGTGGTCTTTGGGCTTATGATGGCTGGAATTATGCTGCAATCGTCACCGAGGAGATGAAAAAGCCTGAAAAGAACATACTAAGAAGCATTTTAATTGCCGTGCCAATTGTTACAATTTTATATGTCGCCATGAATCTCATGTACATGTCTGCACTGTCTTATAATGAGATTACTGAAGCTCCAGCAGTAGCCGTAACCTGGGCTGAAAGGGTACTACCCAAATGGCTAGGGTTTGCTATTCCTCTAGGTGTAGCTATGTCAACTTTTGGTTGTGGTCTCAGTCTGCAATTTGGAGTTGCCAGGATGTGCTATGTAGCAGGCAGTGAGGGCCATCTACCCACAATGTTCAGCTTTATTCATGTCACCAAAATGACTCCAGTCACTGCCGTCGTTCTTCAAGGCTTTTTGTCCTTGACTTGCATATTTTTTGGTGGAATAGCTGAACTCATCGAATTCGCTAGCTTTTTGATGTGGGTCTTCTATGGTATGGCCATGGTTGCACTTCTTGTTCTACGCAAAACTAGACCAAACGCCAATAGACCTTACAGGGTACCAACTTTTATTCCCTGGCTAGTACTGGGTATTACCATTTTCTTGTCCGTAACGCCAATTGTGTCAGAACCATCTCCCAAGTACCTCATCGCTGTCCTATTCATCGTAGTTGGCTGGATATTATACCACTTTTATGTGTATAAACAAATGAAGAGTAAATTTTTCAGTGAGTATTTAATAAACAATCATTTTGAGTATTGTTTCGTTTATTTTTTTTCTGTTTGTAAACTTTTTAAATTTATCAATTTTAAAATCTACTATTTTATTTCTTCTATTTATATTGGGACTAGAATAAATTTAGTTAACTAAATATACAAATAATAAATCTAAATATCTCTCAAAAGACCTTTTGATAATATCAGTAGTGAGTACCTCATAATAGGAAGTCGATGACGTCATCCCTTCCAGTCAAATGACGGCGTCATCGTCTTTTTATTATGAGAGATATGTGGACAGACACACCGTTCAAAAGAAATTTTTCCTGATTGAAAATATCGCAATGCAGGTGCCCGATGAGATCCACGGTTTTGTTGGCCAGCAATTTTCGTCTTTCCGCCAGGCCTTTGTTGTCAGCTACCCCGTCTTCCA
>JABFOV010006428.1:0-10680 GCA_022817685.1 Aradophagus sp. ZL-2020
CTCAGATTTAGTGACAGTCGCTATCCTGATATCTAATTTGTCGTTTTACAAGAGAAATATTTACATCTCTTATTTGCAATAGTCTACAGTATTACTCACCCACTTTATATTTTTTTTTTGAGTATATTTTTATTTTTGTAATCCACACATTCACCTTCGCCCTCACCGTTAGTTTGACAAAAAAAATTGGGTCCTGAAAAAGAAGCTTATCCTACGGGGGTTTTTTTTTTTTTTTTTTTTTTTTTTTTTGTGTATTTAAATTTATTGCAAATTTTCAAATCAAATCGTATGGATATTGCCGTCTGGAAAATTTCAATTTAAATTTTGTTAGATACACCGCGCGAATCAATGAATATCTTCTTTCATACATTGAGAAAATCATATTGTAACCACTACAACTCATATATGTTTTTTTTTACAATTTCATATAGTAAACTATTTACGAATCATATCGTAATTTTAGCCAATCGCACTACCAGATTGCTTTATTTCGACCAATGAGCGCGCTAACAATTGTACAATCCATATTATACGATATTGTTTTCTTGGTGTACTTTCAACCGAACCGATTTTCTTAACGTGAATTAATCTACTTATGAATAGTCAGCGGATTATATGCAAACCTATTTTTTATATCGCAAAAAAGTAATAAGTTGGCTTCAAAATTGACATTTATTATTAAAAACATCAAGAAAACATTATTAACTCATAAACGAAAAGAGTATCATGCACCGGAAGTTTACAACGTTTATTTGCAACGAATTCCGAATTCTATAAATTTTCAATACAAAAAAGACATACTTCGAACGAGAAAAGTAAACGAAAAAAATTAATTATTTCATTTCATATCACATTGATATAAGTGTAAGTTTTGATTTTGATTGTCGATGGTCAAAACGATATTTTATTAATAATTCGTTACAAACTTCTCGCACATAAGAGTACCTGCATAATTTTGCCCTTAATATTTTATTAAGTTTGTCTTTTTTTTTTGCATATAATCCGTGGTCTACCTATGAAATTATGTCTCGTATGCAAGAAACAATATCGAAGTGTCGAATTGCTCAATCCGGTCGGTAGAAAGGGAGGAAAAACAATGCCCCGAGCAGCTAACTGAATCGGTGACAAGTTCGAACAATAATATCAATGCATCGCGTTATCGTCACCACGGCCTGTCTTTTCCCACGGCTCGCTGCCGTGAAAGTCAAACGCACTTTAATAGCGCGCGGCCGTATAATCGGTCGCGCTTCTTGCGCGGGACGCGCGATCAAACGAGCTCGTTAGATCGGCCCGGCGCCAGGCCGATTGCAAGCCGATCGCGCCGCTCCGAGCGCCTCCTCGCTTCTTGCTTGCCGCCCGACAATTAAAAGCGCGCATAATCGGCCAACGGTGTTGACAGCCGATCCGGAGCACTTTTTCTTGACCGATGTCGCGAGCTCTTTCGTAACTAAATGCTCGCTTTCGTAACGTTGCAGATGAAAAGGGGAATTATTGATGCCGACGAGCTCGCTTTTTACTCGCCGACGGGGAGACGGAAAAACGGGGCCCGATTGACAGTTCGCTTCTGTCTCTGTTGGGTCGTCGGTATGATTTTATATGACGAGAGAAACCAAATGTTCGTTGATTCGCTTGTTTGTATTTATTTAACATTACAATTATGTAAAATTACATTTTTTACTAAGTTTTGAATTTCTAAGTTTGACATTAATATTTTGTCTTGTAGAAAACATTTGGAAAAAAACGAAGTAAATTCTATTGTATTTATGTGTAGGTAAATGTAGATAAATTCAATCAAAAATACTTACTCAATTGCAAACATTATGATTGTTCTTCTTACTGGATGATAATTTTCTGCGAAGCATTATTATTTTATTAGTTCAGAAAAACGAACGCGTTTTAATATCTCATTTTAGGAAACAACAATAGTACAACTCTATACTCTCTTAAAAAAAGGATAAAAAATAAATTGATATAATAAAATAACATTTATATATATGGGCAGTTACGTTTCTTATTAAAAGTAGTTTCAGTTTTTTTATCGATCAGTGTAAATAAATTTCATAGAGAATTTTTTCTCTGTGTAAAGATACTACAGATGAAACTCTGTGGCAAAAAAAAAACAACGAATTAGTCACGCAATGATTATGCGGGCAATACAACCCTGACGCGGTTTAAATACATGATGACCCGTCCGTCTGTCAAAGTGTCATTTACATATTGAGAGCAATTTAACGCGAAACACTCGTATTTATGTCCGGGCATTGTTCGAAAAGTCAAAACACTAATATAGCCCGGGCACACGCGAGTCCCATTTTAAATAATTCGATCATTACGTCATTTGAGTAAGAATACGAAATCGCATGATCTCATTTGGCAAATATCAAGTCCCGATGTTCAAAAGTCAAGTGACTTTGAAGATCTTTTGAATATCAAACACTGGCAAAGGTTGAGAGAAAATTGACCGACCGTGTGTAAC
Source organism: Aradophagus sp. ZL-2020 (assembly GCA_022817685.1). NCBI lineage: Eukaryota > Metazoa > Arthropoda > Insecta > Hymenoptera > Scelionidae > Aradophagus > Aradophagus sp. ZL-2020. The sequence continues at coordinate 2,477 of JABFOV010006428.1, forward strand.
CAGAAACGCTTCTAATGGACCGTTCACTTATTTTATTTATTTTTCGTAAGTATTTATTTTTCTGAACATACACTTTTCTTACATGTTTTCTTATGATTATTATTACTATTACACAATTTTTAATTTTTTAATTACTAAAATCATTTCACAAGTATAAAATGTTATAAACATTTTATAAAATTTAGAAATTTTAAAATGTGTACAATAAAACAAAAACTGTCAAGTATGAAATGTTCCGAGAAATTTTGCAAGTTTATTAATTGACACATCAATCATTCAATTGCACGTCAATTAACCAATCAAGATTATTGCTCAAAAAGTGCCTTTAAAGACAAATTTGTAAAATGCATGATTAATTTAACGCGATATTTTTGCGACGGGAGTATTCGCCCCAGTCGAATGACTCATTTACACCATTAGCGCAAAGCACAATCTCGACTTCAGGCGCCATCCAAATCTCCAAGCTCTCGACTTGGTGAATCGAAAGCACGCTTCCGGATTCCTCGCAACTCGTAGCGCCGGAAAAAGTACCGTTTACTGTTCAATCGCGTTCCGCTTACAAACGTGAAAATAGCCACCGTGAAAGAATTTCACATTTCGCAGCATAAAAAACAGTCGATATGCAAAAATGTTCAAGTACTCTTATACATCCAGTTAGGCTTCACCGATTTGTATGCCTAATCAAATACATCAATTTTTACGTATTCGGAGCGACGAAATATTATTTTTAAGGCACAAAGATAAAAAAGAATTCAACTGAAAACATGGAAAAACGAAAAAGCGGAAATATGTCAACTTTAATATTTAATTTTATTACGTGCAATGAATTTGCAAAGTCAGCACTTTCAAAAACGAGATATGAAAAGAAAAAAAAAAAAGAAAAAATCAGCTGCCGGTTTCTGTAAATATTTAAATTACGAAATGTTCGAATTTAAGATGTCACAATCCTAAAACTTACGATATTGACATATTTGCATTTTCACAATTTCCCGAATACCGTATTCACCTTTACGAACGATCGAAAACCACACTGACACGACAAAGTTGAAACAAAACGAAGACGGACATTATTGGCGTGTAAAACGTCAGGTAAAACAGTTTATCGAGCAGGCGTTAATTTAAGTTTCAGCGAGACTTTCGGCAGGACGAAAGACTATCACTCCTTATCCCGAGCATTGTTTTAATTTCACGCCTGCAAAAGTTATGGTTGTTATGATTTACAGCACGCCGCGCCCCGGGCGATAGCCGCGTCCTTGCATTTCATCCAGCCGCGCGCCTTCTCCGCAAAAATCTCATTGCAAATTACACCGCTAGACTTGGCGCGAAAAATCACAGCGATATTATTTTCTCCGACGGTTGTAAGCGCTCAAATTACTCGCGCATTAACCCGCTGATTCAGTTATTTCAGTAACATCGTTGTGCCGCTATCAGCTTCATTCACTCATTAATTTTCAGTGTCCAAGAAACTTTATTTTAAAATCAATTTATCGAAACTTAAAATAGAAAGAAACCGAAGCTACGACAAGAAAAATGTTATTATCTCATTAGAAAGTTGCGAATTTTGATTTTTCTAAATTACCCAATCATTTTTGTTTCTTTTTTTTATTTAATTTTTCCGTGAAAAAAGTGAATAATATTGTTGATAAAAATACTTAATTGGTCGATATTCGATATTTTATATTTTGATTTTTATATCGACTGATTCATGATATTTAATTGTAACTCATCAGTGCGCGTGTTTAATTATTTAGTTAAACAGAAACGATTTACAACGTGTGATATCTTCGATCGAAAATATCATCCCGAAGAAAACGTGCCGTTAATTTGTATTGCCAGCGTTATTTATGGACGACAACAATCTTTTTCATCGAGACGTGTGAAACGAAGCAGCGTCGTCGGCCCTCTGTGCGCAACGCGCGGCGCCGATCGGCTACCGCCGGCCAGAACACTTCTGCCTTTGTCTCGCGCGAGCGCCGCGATCTGATACAACGTCGAAAAATATATCTTTTCCAGCGCCTGGGATATTACAAATTGACTACACAAGCCAACGAATCGCTCTGTTTAGCAGCCGGCTCCTAACATTTACATCACTTTTCATGTTTACGATTTAAATTCATTAATATTTTTATTTACACAAAGGATAATGTTTATTTTTATATTTTTAAGTCACTTTTCCTTTACTATATCCAAATTACTGTTTGGAAAACAAGTATCGGTAAATTTCAATAGTTGCAACAATTTTGGTATAAATTTTAAATCTTGATATCAAAACTTATTTTAATTTTTAAGAAATCCAAATAACATAAATTTATGACAAATGTTATTTGTATGTTATCATTTGGTTTATTTATTGTCATTGTTATATTATTACTATTGTGATTATTATTATTATTATTACAAATATTGTTAGCGTCTGAATAAATAATTTACCACAAGCATTGTTTCATTATCTCCAATTATCTGCTTTACCGTCGAGTACGCAAGGCGACTTCAATTATCGGATTTTTAATGTCAAGTATTTTTCCCCAGTGGTGTCGCGGTCACAATACCCGATTAATTAATAACAACTGATCGCAACAAATTAACAGGAATGAACTGCTTTATAAAATCACGCTGAATCGTAATTCAATCTTAATGCGAATGAATTAATAAAAGCCATTTTGTTTTGTTCATTTCTTTTCTGTTTTCCTTTGTCATTTTTTTGCGTTGCCGGCAAATGACCATAAATTCTGTACGTTGGAAGCGGGCATTTCATAAGTCCGGGATCAGGAGGAGAATGCATATAAAACGGTTGAGTTATTCATTGAGATTCGAAATGCCGCGAGCGTCGTATAGTAATTGCGACAATTATATCAGATGTAATGAACGGCGCGCGAATATATTAATGTCGCTTAAGTTAATAATGCAAACTTTGCGCAGAATCGAAATCATGCTTCACTATAATTACTTTCAGCAAACTCGTCGATTTGGTTTAAATCTGTTGCCCAAAAGTATAATATATATAATGTAAAGCACTTGGTTCTTCAAAAATCAATTGGTATACCAATTGAATAATAAATCAATATTTATAAATATTTATTTATTATTCGAAGAATTTTTAAAATTTAATTTATATTACCAATTTCAATTATTAAATAAAACTCGTCGACGCTTCCGTATTTCGTTATCGACGTGGTATGTAAGCAGTGCAGTATTTCTTTGTGTTATTGTTTTGATTCGTTTTAAAGAGCCTATTTGAAAAAAAGCTTTCACGTTCTTCCAATTAAAGCTTAAAATATTTCATTTTATTTTCAGTTAACCAATAACCATCGTGGTGGTCGGTTCGCGTCGAAACTTTGTAACGCGTTCGTTGCGGAAAGTGTGGTTCGGTTTATCGCTTGGTACAAAAGTACAAATTTTCGTAAGTCTTACTTTTTTTATACATACACTGAGAAAAAAAGATGGTACCATCTTAGATTGCACCATCTTAGATAGCACTATTGACAATTTTGAGAAAATTTCATTACAGAGCTTTGTAACGAGATAAAATTCCTCTTCAACAAAAAAAAAACAATTATTCCTGCCACGTTGATCCGATTAGGATTATTAGTAAAGATTTTATATCTATTATTATTTATGATTCAATTATTACACAATAACTAGTATAAATTAATTAAACCAACAAAATTAGAGAACCGCGAAACGTCAAGTGACGTAATCAAAGTTGTAAATTTTCCATAAAGAAGCGTCAGAAAAATAGTTTTCACTTAAATTAGCTGTCTCGTGTTGAAACCCGGGTGTACGGTTAAGATTACAAGTCAATTACTCGTTTTACAAGACGACTAACAAGGTAATTAAACAGGCAGCATTAAGTTTTCGATTGGAACCATTGTGCAGACCATTTTTATTACTCTTTTATCGCGCAATATACAAAGTGTTTCAATATACAAAGTAATTAAATTTTCCATCTGAAGGTCGCTTTATTGGTTTAGCTTGGTAATATTAGAAAGCAGTCGTTAAACGTGGAAGTCAATTTTCGTCAATAATTGAAAAAAAATGAATAAACAAACAGAAAAATTGAAATTAAAAAAGCATCACTCAGCAAGAGATTAATGATTTACGTTACTTATACGTCGACGGTAATTACAACATTCAATATTCATAAATTTTCTAATGTTGCATGTTTCAAAATTATTTACACAGGGTGATGAAAAAATAAATAGCCATTAGCGTTGATTAAAATGAATCTCAAAGTAATGACTGATGTTGTTATGGAATGAACGTTATTTGAAAAAAAGCCTGAATTCAACGTAGAAATTCAATCAACATTCTTCAAAAGCACTTCCTGGCCGTAAAGGAAAATTGTACACTTGAAATAAAGTTAATGTTAACAAGTTTTAAAATGCATATTTTTGATAACGTTTGGCAAACACAAAGAGAAAATTTAATACAAATTAGGATGTATTTACGATAGGACTGATTTAATTAATTTAAAAAAAAAAAAACAAAAAAAAAAACTTAGCTTTAAGTTAAACTTTGAATCTTTGAATAATGTCATCAAGCTGAAAAATTACATTGTATTTAAATGTTTTTGCGTTCGTTTCATTCCTTTCATCAATCATTAAAAAGCATAACCAAGTTAAAAAATAAATAAAGAAAGTCTCTCATAAGTTGGATAAAAAGAAATAAAAATCCTGTAACTATTTTGATTAAAAAAAGGACAAAAACTCGCATCATTAAGGTGTTAATAACACAAAAACTATTTTGAAGTTTAAATGGAATTATCAAATAGAAATCACAACTTAAACATACAAAAAGCGTTCACGCACAAATTCACTGAAAATTATAATTGCTACTGAGATCAAGTTCACACGAAGATGCAAGAAGAGCCATCATCAAGTGGTCGTTGATCCTCACTCTTGGTATCTCCGCCATTTTTTCTTCACGCAAGACGGCCCTTGAAAATGTATTTCATTCGTAATTTCAGTTATGATGAATGTACTTGCATAACAATTAAACTATAATTATGTATATTGAACAAAATCACTAATATGAAAAACCATATTTCTATTATTGAAAGCGTAACTCGGAATAAACGAAACTCTGTCAAAAATGTTGCATTCATCAATGAATTTTATTTATAGTAAACAATGACAGTGTTCATTATTCTACTAAATACAAAATGCTTGTTCCAACAAAAACAACTCAACAACTATTCGTTTTCTGCAAAGGCTATTTTATTTTTACCACTTACATTATCCTCGCATATATATCCCTTCGGTAGTAATTTGGTAGGCGATAAACGCTACTTGTTAAACTAATTTATAAAATGCTAGACATATATCTAAAAAAACATTTCTACTTTGCACTTGTCGTAGAAATTGTTATTTGCAATAAGCGTTAAATGATGATTCCATCAATTCCATTAAGCGATTGCTAATACTTCATAACTCGCCTCCGTTTCCTTCAAAACGTTTTTCGCATATGGAAGATCTTTTGTAGTTATAATAAAGTGGATGTAACCGTCTTTATATTTCAAAATCCTAGTTTTGTTAACCTTATCACTGCCTTTGAATTCGTTGATCAATTGTTCTGAGAATTTCCCATACTTCACTCTACCCCTGATTTCGTAGATAAAACCATCTTCAATTGGATTAGAACGACTGAAACGATGAACTAGTTTTTCAGATGTAATGTCAGCCATAGATTGCCATTCTTCGACAGAATCAAATCTATGAGAAAAAATTGTTGTGTCACTAAAATAACTTACAAAAATTTTCACAAACGTTTTCAATATGTTTTCGATCAAACTTACTTTTCCGGGATGACTGCGGCATTGGCAATATTAATCAGAAAAACAGTAGCGAACAAAAATCGTAACATTTTTACCAACTAATGGTTTTTAACAGTGTAAAGCTTCTGAATTTCAGAATTTATATACCCGTACTTTTCTATTTTTAACTCATTGTCTTTGCAGACCACCCCCTCTTTATCACTAGGTAGCGCGCGCTAGACCGAGAGCGCATGATGAAAGAGTGAGAGAGCGTGACAATTCTTGCAGGGCCGTATCAAGTTGGCCAAGAAAACTGGCGCCTAGAAAACACAAGTTAATTGTATAAAACTGACACGCATGGTTAACTTGCCGAAATCGTATATATATTGTGTTTTGTTGACGAATGTACAATTTATCATTGTATTCTAATCTCACTTTCACTTTTGATCGCAAGCGCCAACTACACTCGCTCGACGCTCACTCGCGGTACGCACCTGAAATAATAGTCACGTGTTCACTAATACCTTTACACAATTCAAATGACGCACCCTGATTGGTGGCAGTAATTCGTGCGGCACAATTCGTGCGTTTGCATAATCAGTGAGTTAAATAAGACCGTATATTAGTTAATTAATCGATTGTTGCAAGTGTTTCAACGACAGTTTTAATAGTACAGTTAATGGTTTTTAACATTTCTTAATAACTAATTACCGTTGCTTTTTAATATCGTGTTTAATGGGTTCTGTAGTAAGTCACGTTCTTAATTTAAATACTGATTTTAAATCTGAACGTTAGCTGCAAAATATTTGATGAAAAAATAATTTACCTAAAAAAAAGTAAACAAACGATGAACAAAAACTAACGGCATTAAAGACTGAGTGTCTTTTTCATGACAAAATTTATAATTATATCAAGTACAAAAGTACTCGCGATAAATAAGGTATAGTAACTACTATTTATTTGTTGTAAGAACTACTTTATTTTTTCATGTATTATATACATTTAATTACCAAAAATTTACATCCTACTATTATTTCAATGTTTCTCAATCTTAAAAGTAATTCACTGGAAATTAGTAGTCTGGCTTATCCGCAGTTTTCACATACTTCTAACCGCAAATTGATTCGAGCAAATAAATCTTTATTCTACTTGGAATAACCAAAAAGATTGAACAAAGTACAAATGAAAATTGTCTTGGTTTTATTAAGAAACTATTAATTTTGAATATGATCCTCGAAGTGTTTTTAGGAATTCTATCATAGACGGAAGTTGCATTCCTGTTGCTGTAAAAGTATAATGCGAATAACTTTCGCCTTTCTTTGAAACTACTCTATACTTGGCTATGCCCGTGTCATCAAGTGCCTTCAGTAATTTATCCGTATCTGGACCCTGAACCACTTTACCGGTGATTTCGTAGATATGTGCATTTAAAGCGCGAGGCAATCGATTTAACTCGTTAGAATCGTTTTGCAGCATGTACATGGTGTTGCTTTTTGAAGTGTCAACCGTTATAACATCCTCATTGATGTATTGTTTCTCTGGGTTGTTCGATTTTTCAGAAATCTCAAATAAATTCGACCATTCCGTTTCTGATTTAATCCTATTCGAAAAATTGTAATTGAGTAAAAAACGAAGCTAAACTAAGTAATGATTTTTCGATTTATGAGCAACATTTAAAATATTTTCAATAGAATCAACTGAAACGTTCGATCATTCGAACTCAGTGTAGTAGATGAATTTGGTGATTATTCAAACTTTTCAGTAAAAATAAGTTTTACAGAATTATACAGTTGATTCTACTAAATAATGATTACACTGATGAAAGTTTATTACTATTAAAATTTTAATACATTTTCAAAATGTTTGTAAATACACTTACTTTTGCGGAACAACTGCGGCATTAGCAATGCCAGCCACGAAAGTAGCAAGAACCAAATAACGCAACATTTTGACTGAAGAACGATTTGAAAACGTTTCAAATTATGTACGAAATTTCAGACTTTTTATACAAAATGAATTTGTCGTAATTAAACATGATCGCTTTTTTCCACTGATAATTAAAAACAGTTTATATTTCAACATAATTTATAAATTGAGTATTAATTATTATTTTTTTACTTTAAGAAATATTTATTGAATTAATGCTGTACATTTTAAAAACAAATATTAAAAAAAAAAAAAAAAAAAAAAAAAAAAAAAAAATACAACAAAAAAAAATAAATAAAAAACTAACGACTCGTTAACGACTCGTCCACTTCCCTCCTAGCATTTTTTATGATATCTAATACGACAAAGTGCTAAACCATCTAAACAATAGACGCAAATACCGCTATTACATTATGTCTTCAATACAGACCTCGTCTCAGCGTTTGTCTCAGCCTCGGCAATCCTCGGGTCCCAACTGTCCTGGCGTAGGTTGACACGCTAGCTACGGATTGATTCAATATATCAA